>JAZHYW010014097.1:0-17398 GCA_037355805.1 Ixodes ricinus
GCGGGAAAACCTGTAGAACGCTTTGCTCATGACATAACATCCGTGATGTCAAATTCCTCCACAAATCTCCTCAACCCCTCCCCCAACCTGACCCATAATCCCAACCCTGCAATGGGTCTACGCTTCTGACTACGTAAACCAAGTGAAGAAAATCCTATATTCGTCTTCCTAAATGTTCCTTGAAATAACCCCAGGATCAAATTTATAAGGCTCACATTGTGCAGAGGAATGCAAGTCCGAACTAGGTAAATGAAGATACTTCGATATTAATAAATGCGTGCAAGGTTTTTGTATTCATCTCCACAATTAATCGCTAAGCTACGATAAGGAGTGTATTATGCGCCTACGGTGTTGTGAGATAATTAAGCTTAATAAATTAAAACAATATATCTCCAATAAAATGTAGTTCCGTGAGACTCAGTAAAAAGGCATTACAGGCGCAATAAACGCACAAGGATCCTCTTTCAATTGCAATTGTTGGTGCAATAAATTGTCGCGATTATGAGTTAAGTTTTTTTTATTAATCTGGAAGAATGGTGAAGACGGTAGACATGTTCTCACTAAGTTAGCTTCAATGTGCCTAGCCATTCCCCGCAGAACAGATAAAGAAGTCCTGTTGTGTTTGCTTACCTGACAAATATATATCATCTTGATCTGGTCGGTCATCCCGATAGAAGAGTAAAACAAATTAGCAGAACATCAAAAACATAAAACGTACTTCATATAGATGCTGTGTGACTTTCATCTTGGACTCATACTATTGTTGTTCTATGATGCATTAAATTAAAAAAAATATTAGCATCCTAGAGCCGATACGCGACATATCATTACTACGGACGTGTTTAAGCAGAATGTATTGCATATGTTTTTCGCATTTATGTAGCACGGACAAATTTAGTAGTCATCTGGTGTCCAAATGTGGTGTGAACATCGTAGTGCGTAGGCGTCTGTAAAATAATGCTCCAAAAATGCATGCCCTTCAGTGGGCCTTTAGAAAACCGCTAGACGTTCAGTCATCACATGTTTATTTCAGAGTAAGCAAAGTCACTGTACCACCTTTTGCACTTACGAATAGGCAAGGGTGAGAAAACGAAAAGATGAAGGCAGGATGTGAGATGCTTCTCCGGCGCAAAACAATGACGTCAATTGAAGTACTGTCAAAACCAAGCGAGATGTTTTGGATGCATGAGATTCCATACTTTATTAATGCGCAGTCTTGTTTGGCGAGCACCATTGCTGTTTTAGAGAGGTTATTACGAGAACACCGACACCTCTACAGGAGGTAGCGCAACGTTGCACCGGTTTCATAGCGTGTTACTTCCAACTTTCTTGAGCAAAGCAACGTTTGTATGCATGATGTTAGCAACGGCAAAACCAGACGACATTTATCAGAACTAGACTTGGTTTGAAGGCTGAACCGGAGAGTAGTCGGGAAACAGAAAATGCACAAACACGTTCGCAGACAACGGTTTTGATGTGAATAAACAAAATTTATCAGTGGTTAACTTACTCTTAAAAGGTGGTATATGACGACAGATTATTAGTCGTAAACCGCCTTTGTTCGTTTTGTAAGCCAGGGCATTGCCGAAACATACATCTAGCACTACTTTCTTAAGAAAGTTGTGCTAGATGTATGTACAGGTAATCTGAGTGCTAGATGTATGTAATGAGTGCCAGATGCATGTACGGGTGTACGGGTACGGGGTGTACGGGTACGGGATGTACGGGTAATCTCGCTGAATAAGCTAATGTTTTCTTCAAACAAAGCGAACGTTGTCGTACACATAAACATTGGAAAAGGTCAGATGTGGAAATGTCTCAACAGCGATACACGTAACCTATCTTTCAACACTGATCTTCATATCAATCATCCTAGGATGTACCTTTCGAGAAGCCGACAATCAAATGCTCGAAGTGGCTAGCCGACGGAGTCATGAATCTTGCTACTGCAAACTGTCCAAAAATGCGACGTGGCGCCTAACAATGACATTGAACCTGTCGGGGTATGTGAGCTCAGTGGGCTACGCTCTTCTCCAATTTACACTCACGAGGTAAACCTCGAACGAACCAAGTGGCTACATTGCAGCCTGCCTGAAAAATCAATCTGCACGACCATGAACAAACGAAGACGCTCCACTACATGACGACGAGGCGAAAAGAGGGTAGTCACGATGGCACGCCGGACCCCATCAGGATGCTGCTATGGCGTGAGCGGGAGTGTACGATCTTCGAGAGACGCAGATTCCTTACCACAGTATTCCATGGCATTGAGTCTACGATGTGGCTTGTGCGCATCTGTCTTTTGTGGGTGCGAAAACTGCCTTATTGCCTCCCTAGACGGGGTGCGCTATGGTTGCGGTGTAAGCGCGATCGCCACAAAGGGCGAGACTGCCATGTGCCGTGATGTTTTGAGCGTCGAAGCTTCGGTCATGAAGCAAACTTCCTAAAGACATAGGTTTTGAACTTTGGATGCCAAAAATCGTGCAGGTGCACGAGATGACTAAGCACGCTGACGAGGCGTAGAGCACAAAGGCGAGCACCGCCTCTGCGGGCCTCAATCCCGAATCTAAAGTCCGCGATTTTCACACTGAAGATCAAGAGTGCAGAACGGCTGGTAAAGATGATAGAAACACCGAAAATGAGAGGTTTTTCACGTCTAAAGTGAATAAAATATTGCAACTTGCAGCTCCTCAAATTAACAAAACCCGCATTTATGAAGAACGTTCTTCAGCAGAGCATTCGCTTGAAGTTGAAGAAATTGCATACGCGATTCAAACCAACTGGCGTCCCTTGGAGAAACCCGAAAGCGCGTAAGTCAAGGACGACGACCCCGAATAGGAGACATATCTCGTATGAGCTCACTCATGAGTGCATTCACTCGCCTCACTCATCCTCACCGGTATGGCGTGAGGTGAGGGTGAGTAAGTTTGTAAGCCTTGAAAGCTCATGAGATTGAGTGAGTTTATGAGTTCGGTGAGTTCATGACTTCGATGAGTGGCGTGAGTTCGTGTTTTCGGTGAGTTTATGATTTTGGTGAAGGGTATGCGTTTGTGAGGTTGGTGAGTTCGTGAGTTTGGTGAGGGGCCTGCGTTCGTGAGTTCGTTGAATTCATGAGTTCAGTGAGGGCGTGATTTGATAAGTACGGTGAATCCATACGTTTGGCTAGTCACGAGGTCCCTGAGGTGCCAGAGGTTCGATGAAGGTTAGCGGATGACGATGGGGCTCACGCTTACAGCTGGCAATTGCAAACAAATATTATGTGTAAAGTTTGTGATAATGTCATAAATTTGTTGATTAGTATAACAATGTCTTACCAAAGTAAACATTAGGTTTCCGTGCGTTGATACGCAAAAGGTCAGTCGCCTGGCTTGTTTAGTTTCCAGGACAGTAAAAACAACAAATTTAAGAATATGCAGATGGTTTATTATAGCATATTCCCTTCGACTCTCGAAAATAACATGCACCAAGACACGGAACAAGATTCGCACAAACGTAACAACGCCGTTCTCGAATCAAAGCAGTCAAATATTTAAATTTATTTGTACAAAGTGTCCACTCTATAAGTGCCGATATATAAAGAAAGGATAAAAAAAACTAGAACAAAAAGCTGAATCTTGTATTGATACCATTTCTGTGTTGTTCGTGCTGTTCCGAATTAATTAAATTTCCTGCAGCTTCCAGTGTTTTGTACTAATATGCTCAGATAAATATTACATGCGAAACTGCTTTCGATTTTTAAAAATTCGGTTGCCGGCTTGAGCGTCCCTCTTACGGCAAAGACACCCGCAAACTGCAATTGAAATGCGTGGTGTGTGCTCGGGCCTATATTGCACGAGGACTCAACTTGCATTGAAAGATCACACCATGTGTAACCGGCTAAATACATCATAACGCCGTTAGTGGTCGTGAGATATGTCTTTGTCTAGTACATATTGATTAAGTTCCCTGGCGTAGGGTTTGAGGAACATTTAAATGAACCCCTGCTTTCGAGGAAACGGGGAGTCGCGAAATAGGCAGTGTCAAAGCTGAGGTGAGCAGCTACAAGAGGCAGGATCTTTGCGCTCTGCTGCCATTAGAGCAGTGGTTCTCAACCACTGATGTTTCACGGACAACTTGTGGCTCGGCAGACAAGATAGAAGACCCCGTCTGTCATCTAGAGAGTTAATTATGATAACAATTAATATATATATATATATATATATATATATATATATATATATATACATATAAAAAATGATACTATAATTAATATAGACAATTATATATATATATATATATATATATATATATATATATATATATATATATATACATATATATATATATATATATATATATATACGTATATAATAAGTGCATTTACCGGGCTTTACTGATAAGCCAGGACTTTGCGGATACCTATAGAATGGTATCGCGGACGCCAAAAGTTCCGCGGACCCTATTTGAAAACCACTGCACTAGAGCATGAGGCATCCTGGGTTGACCAGTGGACGCTATTTTTATGTAAAACAAACTTTCGCTTCGCAAACTGTCGCACGTGTAAAAGCGTTGCTGCTCTTGTAGCGGAACAAAATCTCGCACAAAAAAACACATACTTGATTATGCCCATTTATTACCATTTCTGATAAACTCCGTGCAGTAGAGTAGCATAAAATTCCCACACGCTTTCAAAGCCGAAAGGCGCAGGGCGTTCGAAAGCATCGAACGCCGCACGAAAGGGCTACTCGTCACTAGGAGAGGAAACGCTTATCTCCCTCGCGCGCTCGGTAGAGTACTTGGCCTAGAATTTTAAGGTGGTTACTTCAAATCCTGCCGAGAGACTGCACTATTTTACATTGTTCTGGATGTTAGTAACGTTTTCGGTGTCGTTCATTTTTTTTAAGCTGTACATTACATATCTCTGAAAAATTCAGATAATAAATTGAGTATTTGTTAAAAGACAAATTAGCCTCGTAAAATCTATCGAGCCGGTGAGTTTCTCAAATATGGTAGGCTAAGAGCTTGAGCTGAGGAGCGCCGCTCACACGTTCCAAATACAATTTAAAATGTAAGAAAGCTTTGAGAAACGAAATATTCTGAAACCACCAGGCCGTAATGTGAGACGGGTATCCCAGCTATTGTCTGAATTCAGAACTTTCGATTGTTTACGATGTACAATCTAGAGGATTTCGAACGTCGAATTGAGTTTTTCCGTTCTCCTGCACTGCAGAGAAGGGGAAAAAACAACGAGAGCATTACATAGAAAGCGAGGTCCAATCAGTTGAGCCTAATATTACCCCAAAAGTTGGCGCTACAGTTTCTTCAGTGCTTCAGCGCAGGGTCGCCAACCTTGTCAAACACAAAGTTGGGGCCCAAGTTCGCGGACCGTGCTGATTGCAGTCTCGCGGCGATGGCGTCACGCGGAACGAGGTGTGACTCATTCAATCTTTCTCGGTGCTCAAATTCAAGCACCATTGAGAAACACAAAGTCGCAGTGAGCTTCATCAGAGCGCGCGCGAGCAACACTGTGGGGCCGGCTGATTGAACGGCTGCACTCATGACGTCGCGCCTACGTGTACCTACATCCCTGCACCGAGTTAGAGTCAAACTGTGTATGGGTTGTCCCTAGGCAGGCTAGGAATACTTTGAACTTTCTCGTCGCAAGATCGTCGTTTCTGGAAGTTGCCGGTGACGACAAAGGGCCGTGTCACATCTTTGAGAACGAAATTTTTGAGATCAAAATCTTCGCTTCGCAATCGAAGCGAAGATCGAACTTTGTGATGTTGTGGAGCCTCACGCGGAGTACACTGTTCTAGAGTTTATCTCCCGCCACTTTCAACAACGTTACCGGGGCTTATCTGAGAGACGGTGTGAGTACTGACGTCGGTAATGTTTGAGAGATGAGTGGGCGACGGAAGTTTGCGCGCCGAAAACCGGAGGAGAGGAAATTAAAGAAAATATGACACACGCACACACACACACGCGCGCGCACACACACACACACACACACACACACACGCGCACACACACGCACACGCACACGCACACACACACACACACACACACACTAAAAAAATTCGGAGTCAGAAAGTACCGCACGAGAAAATTCGGGAGAAAGAGAGGGAGTTGTGAAGGAGGACATCCCTTCCGCCGAATATGTTATAGTACATTTCCTGAAATATCTGGGCCTATATATCGGAGGTTATTGTGCGAGGCTGAGGCGATCACCACCACCCACCTTCTTACCCTTTTATGCCCTTTTCCTCTTCTTTCCACACCACTAGAAATGCGGAGGGTGTTTAAATCGCCCCAATACCCATCCCCCGTTTTCAACCCACCTGCCTTTGGGTTTTCCAACGGAGAAGCACGACAGGAACAAAGAAGCGCCCAATTTTCGAAATAAGGGTTTTGGGGATCTGATTTATACGGTGCGTGTTCATCAACGGGTTTTAGAGTTCTAATTTGTAGGTACGTGTTCCATCAACTCACGAGCGGCCATGAGACGCCCAAGCCAAAGTATCGTGTCAGATCATGTAGTGTGCAGGCGAATGCAGTGACGTCCTGCACTTCTACCCTTGACGTCAGGCTCAGGATAATCAGCTGTCAATGACGAATACGGTGGTGAGTGTTCCAATTTCACATAACAAATTTGATTGTTTACTATAAACGCTTGGAGTCGTCGTGTTCTTAAAACATAACCGTCAATATTGCCAACCCTAACATTACGTTATTTACATGTAGCGAGGCCGTTGGATGAACTAGAGTTCATAAAGAAACAATAAAACACTGATATGGACGATCAACGGACATTCACAATCCTTTCTAGAAAGAAAAAAAGTTAAAGAATTGTGAGTATCGGTCCTTCGTTCATTTCATTACCTATATACTTTCATATGTGAACCATTGGTCTTGCTTCCGTTATTGAAAGCACAATTAATCTCGGTTTGACTTATCTAGGAAAGGCAACTACACCGGCGTTCTTGGTCGCCTACGTGAGTAAAACAGTAAAATAACTTTGTCCGGTCAATATCGGGACAACTGCCCCGAGGCGAAATGCGTCCGTAGGTGGGCGGCGCTTAGTCGGCTGGTTTTGATCTAGCCACGTCGGGATACACTTTTATCACACCCTAAAAGCCAAGACAAAGGAAAGGAACAGCTGGTACACCTTTCAGTAAATTCTGCTTTATCAGCGGAAATACATCTGAAACAAAACTGTAAGCTTTCACGGTGTTAACTTTAAAATGCAATTAACCCAATCCTCCGCCGTTTCTTTTAAAGACCATCAAACATGTTGTTCACAGCTGATAATCTTTGTTGTGACGTCCATCGTATAAACCCGCATCCGTCTCCGCCAGCTCTCTCGTCGCTGCTCTTGTTCGCCACCTAGGGAGTCCTAGAAATAACCCCCCCCCCCTTCAGTAAAAAACGTCATCAAGATAAAATGATCTGCGGGTTTAGCGAGAAAAGAAAAGTTTGCGGCGTTCTTTCGAACACTCCACTCAGCTACGTCGTAACGCAAATAATCTTTGTGTTACACGAGACGGCACCCTAAAGAAGTGCTGGAATAACATGTTTCTTCAATTAAATATAATTTAAGATTTGCTTGTTTTTGAAAGAGGAAGCTTGAGTTGCATCTTTTTTACTCTTTAGTCTGCATGGCTTTTCTCGAAGAATGTGATAATGAACCTGCAGTTTCTTTTGGGTTTGATTTATGTGCCACCATATTTTGATCAGCTGGTCAGTTCTGGTGCATCAGAAGAAATGAAGCATTATTATTAATATTGTTATATCAAATACGTACGAAGATGTTCGCGCCGTCAGAAGCAAAAATGTGTACAACTTTTTTTACGTAACATCAATGCTATGCAACAAAGAGTGCATCCATACGTTACCACTAGCTTTTTTATGATTGTGCTGAAAACAACTCATTTGTTTTTCTTCTAATGATTGTTTTCGTCACTCTCACCATAGTATTTGTAAACGTATCAAGTGTCTATTATCACAGTGAGTTGTTATTAGATTACTTTCCGTGACTTGGGTCAAAAATCACACTTTTAACATAGCTCTGACGGAAACCCCGCAATACAAAGCGCGCTTGAGCGCTAATATTATCTGAGCGGAAGCCGCAGTTCCAGGGATTTTGTTTAAAGATGTATTGCTTATCTTACTTCAAAGAAAGCCACGTATTCCGAAAGCCCTACCTCACCGCTTATATGAAACTAGCGATTTATATCTTATGATAAATCAAAATGAAAACCAATCTCACCGGTACATACTAATTGAAAGCCGTTTTGAAATTTTTCGTTCAAGAAAATGGCCATATCTTTCGGTATATAGACGCATATCAACTTCATGCACCTGCGCATGCTTCGTTGGATGCAATATTTTCATCAAAGGTGTTCAAAACACCACGTAAGCATACTATTTTATCAATGAACGGATTGTTTTGAATTTTGAAAATCAACTCCCAATCGATACAATTATTTAAACGTACCACGTTGGCTATGCTGTCAAAGTTACGAGTACGTGTTCATGAACTCGAATCAAACTCTTATAAACAGTATTCCGGTCGTAGAAAATATGGTTTAAAGTTAGGCTCCCCAACAGATTACGTCTACCGAGCAACTGGATGCGTCTCGCTGCCATGAGCAGTGGACTATTCAATTTTCTCGGAAGACAAAAGCAGCGGGCCACCCCATTCTAAAACTCCAATTCCACAAACCGTTTAACACTTGCAAATGGCTACATTTTCTGGGAGTGTGAGCTCTATAGGATGCGTAGTTATATTTGTCGGAAAAATGCCATTAACTTTATTTCAGATGGGCACTCAAGCAGCACAAATTTAGCCAACCTTTGGCTAGTGGCTGCATTGGTCCTTTGGCCAGTGTGGCCGTCAGTGGCCAAGCCATGGGTGATGTTTGGCCTTTTCTCGAGCCATCAACCCTCGACAAGCATTGGCAATGAATGAGCCACTGTATTGGCCATTATCAGTACTATCCTGGAGTCTGGAGAATTCAGACCAGACGCATGACACTACGCACGAGTGAGAGCGACAACCCGCAATTTAGACGCGCAGCCACCTCAAAGGGACGAGGCCCAACACAGAAAATCCTGGATTCACTGCAGTACGGTGTTTATCAGGCGTCCAGCGGGGTGCATCAATTCATGCTAACCAATCATCGTCATCACCCCTCTCCCTACGACCTCGCCCCCCTCCTCTCCTGCCTCACGGTTCACCGCCCATGGGCAGGCGAACCTTCTATCAATAAAGACACGATTTCAATCCAATCAATATCAAAAATATCATCGCCAGCCAGTGGCCTATGCTTGGCCATAATTCGTGCTGCTTGGGCAGTTCTCACTCCGCTAACTTATTGGCTAATACAATATAAAATAAACTTAGTGAAAAGGTAAATATGCTTACCCATTCAGGAGCTTGTAACGGAAGGCGGTGGTAAACGAGGACTGTTTAGGCCAAGAAAGCTGAGCTCGAGGTAAGCCTATCCAAGCACAGGGTGACTTTGACTTAGATGGTTTGGTTCCTAGCGAATTACGACGAATACAGAACAATTAAGAAATGCCCGCAGACGGAAGGTTGGCCAATCGTGGACTAAGAACACAGAGCGCCTTAAACAAAATGGAGGTAGACCTGGAAGTGTCTAAGCTAGGAAAGAAAAGGTGATATTAGAAATGAGCGAACGTCACGGTTTTGTTTTTCTTTTTCTTATTTGGGACTCTGGAGCCACGTGCAGTACGGCAGAGGTACCCATTCTGTGCAAACAGCAGTACAATAATTTTTTTTAAATCATTACGTTTTGCATACAATTTTTTCCAAGGAAAGATTCTGCCAAATATTGAGGACGTTTGGTGATTAATTGGCGTCATCGATATGAACGAGAGAAAAATTTATTAGAATACCAAGCAGGACAATCAAGCTACCAAGCTGAATGAAGAAGGTTAGGTGCATCCATGCTCGTCTGTCTTAGGAGGAAGGCACCCTTTGTTGCAATGAGTGTGCCAGAACGTGACGCGATCGCAGCACGCCGGTGCGTTATTTAAGCGGTTAAAGGCATCTCAGAATTCACCAGAGTTAGAACAAGGACCATCTCTCGTGGTGAGTCATACCGGATAAAGCGCACTTCAAGATATGTACAAAATGATTGGGCGGATAGATGCTCAATATCACTAGCCACGCGAAAACGCGTGCGTTGTATCAAGAACGAAAACGACGTTAGTGCGTGTAAAATCACTCTATACTTCGTTTCACCTTATGTTGGACAGCAACGAAGGCAAAAGCGCGAGCTCATAGCGTTGGCAGCCGCTCTTAAATCACGAGAGCTTGTGCCGCCGAGATGTGCCCCAGAGCAGGAGCTCGCGCTTGTAGCCTTTCCTGCGGTACATCATAAGGTGAAACAAAGTATAGAATATGTACTCATCATTGGTAAAGCGGTAACAAAAAGGAAGGACAATGTGGGGAACATGCACCCAAACAGGGTGTACTATACTCCGTTGGCGTCGTCTGATGGTCTGGTTCGCCGGAAGCACCTCGTAGGTTAGCCTCGAGGACGGCAAAAGTCCTTGCAGGGTCAAGTAGCGCTTCAGAAGATTCTCGCTGAGCCCAGATCGCCGAATCGGTGTCCAGACCCATCCATCTGTCCCACGGATGAAAGTGGACGTCACGCCGGCGAAGATTGTATCGGCCGGCGACGACATGTTGCTGGTCTTGAATTCGTAGTTTAGCTAGCTGGGCGGACCTCTTCTGCCCGTTGAGCATACCTACGCGTTATCGTTTCCGTCGTTGAAGGCTCGTGCGGCAACATTGAGTCTAGCATTGTCGTCACCTTCCGACCGCCTACAGCTGGAAAAGCCTCACTCCTGTGGTCTCTTGTACGGCCGTATTGTAGGCAAATGTGACGTACGGCAATACCTCGTCCCATGTCTTCTGCTCCACGTTGACGTACATGGAGATCAAGTCGGCGATGGTCTTGTTGAGCCGCTCCGCCAACCGCATTTGTCTGCGGGTGGTATGCAGTTGTCCGACGGTGGTCCGTCTGGCTTAGACGAAGGATTTTCTGTCTCAACTACGCCATGAACGATGCTCAGGACTTCCGGGGCGCCATGCCGGAGGACGATGGACTCGATGAAGAACTTGGCGACTTCTACAGCAGTCCCTGACGGAAGGGCTTTTGTCTTGGCGTAACGTGTATGATAATCTGTGGCGACGATTCATCCACCGGTTTCCAGAAGTCGACGATGAAAACGACCCAGCAAATCCGTTCCAATTTGCTGGAACGGTTTGGTTGGAGGGGTAATCGGCTGAAGGCGACCTGCTGGCCTGACGGCGGTTTCTTGCGTCGCTGGCACTCATGGCACGATCGCGTGTAGAGATGGACCGTCTTCGGAAGCTTGGGCCAGTAGTACTTTTCACGTATTCGGGCCAGTTTCCGGCTGTAACCGAGGTGTCCTGAAGTAGGGTCGTCGTGGCGAGCTTGAAAAGTTCTTCTCGAGGCCGGTACCGGAAGCCCGGCGAGATTACTGGTTCCGATTTTTCTTATAAAGTACACCTCTTCGAATACCGAAGGTCGCCAGGGCTCGTGAAAAGACGCGAAGAACGGTGCTGCTCAATAATCTGGAATGCTCAATCAGGGCGCGGACCTCCGGATCGTCTCGTTGAAGATTCGCCATGTCGTCGGTGTCTACGGCACTAGAAACATCGTCGTCATCCACATCGGTACAGCCAGGCGCTGAGCGGGGGCTCTGGACAAGCTGATCGGCGTCACCATGTTTCCGTCTGACTTGTAGACCACAGTCATGTCGTATTCTTGCAGTCGAAGGCTCTATTGAACCAGGCGTTCTGAAGGGTCTTTGAGCTTTGCAAGCCAACAGAGCGAGTGGTGGTCTGTGACCACCCGGAACGGGTTCCCGTATATGTAGGGACGAAACTTTGTGATTGCCCATACAACCGCAGGGCATTCTTTTCCCGTCGTGGAGTGAATTTTGCTCCGCCGCTTTGACAATGTGCGACCTGCGTAGGCGACGACTCGCTCCGTGCCTCCCTGTAGCGTCGTACCAATACCGCGCCAAGTCCGGGTTACTTGCGTCCCGTGTGAATTTCGGTTTTTGCGTGCTGGTCGAAATATCCGAGCATCGGTGGTGTCTGAAAGTCTTCGTTTCAGTTCGTTGAAAGCCCCGTTCTTGTTCTTCCGATCCAGCGAAACTTCATGGCGTCTTTCGTGAAATGTGTCAGGGGCGCCGAAATTTTCGCGAAATGCTGGACTGAAGCGCCTGTAGTACGCGCACGATCCCGGGAATCTAGTGGATGGCCTTCTTGTCCGATGGTCGAGGAAATTCGGCTACGGCGGAAGTCTTCGCTGGGTCAAGGAGAACACTGTTGCTGTCTACTGACATGGCCAAGGAACGTGTTCACTATGGGCCGAATCGACACTTTGTTGGTTTGAGTGACAGGCCGGTGGTCCTGATGGCTTGAAGCACGCCTCGGAGTCGTCTTGGGTGTTCGTCGAAATCCGTGAGAATACCACGAGCATCATCCAGGTAGACGAGGCAGCTCTGCCATTTCAGACCTGCCAGCACGGTGTCCATGACACGCTGGAAGGTGGCTGGTGCTGTACAAAGTCCGAATGGCGTCACTTTGAACTCGTACAATCCGTCAGGAGTGACGAAGGCAGTTTTCTCGCGGTCGCGTTCGTCGACTTTGATCTGCCAGTAGCCACTCATCAGGTCCATCGACGAAAAATATCGGGCTTGTCGCAATCGGTCTAACGTATCGTCGATGCGGGGGAGCGGATAGACGATCGCTCTTCGTCACAGCGTTCAGTCGACGTTAGTCCACACAGAACCGCGGGGTCCCGTCCTTCTTCTTTACAAGGACGACTGGAGACGCCCACGGACTTCTTGAGGGTTGAATGATGTCGTCGTCGAGCATTTCCTGGACTAGATCTTGAATCACATATCTTTCCTTTAAGGCTACTCGATAAGGCGACTTGTGGACAAGGAGCGCGTCGTCGTCAGTAATAATGCGATGTTTCGCCATTGCTGTTTGGCGTACCTTCGACGACGTCGCAAAAGCAGTCGCGGAATTCCGAGCGAAGATCAACCAGTTGCCGGCGCTTAGGACCTGGAAGTTTGGGGTCAATGTCGAACTGCAGCGGCGATGTGCATCTTCAGCTGTGACGACGAGGATTTCCTCAGAGATTGCGGTGACCATGGCTGGCATCTGAAGCTCCTCGATGCTGGACTACTGTGGTACTCTCCGTTAGGTGTTGCGGGTCCTCTCGAAAGTTTGTCACTAGAACAATAGGCCATATGCTGTGGGCACGAGATCGAACTATAGGGGGCGGTTTATCGAGCTTGTTGTCCCCGCAGCCCGGTGTTTGACTAACACAGCATAACAAAGAAATTGAACCTCACCTAGCACGTTCTGGGCACGTGCGCTTCGCTCTGACCAGTGCTTTAGTCGCACGAGGAGTGGCCCTGGAATCGTCATCTTCGATTTCTCGGATAAAAAACAAACACGAAAATGCGGTTTGTTGTCCCACTGTTGAAGCGTACCGTTAGAGGCGTGGCTGTTCGATCTTCTTCCCAATATTATCCAGCATCAAGGAAAATGCTGGGATTGGTGTTCCACGCGCCACACGCGCACCTCCCCGTATAAGAGATTCGAAGTAAATAACCAAAATTAAGCGTTGACGGACGCACGTGCGAGATGCCATTAGTTTTGAGGATGCCACCTTTCGAAAAGCCACTACTACTGCGGCGCGTGGAACACCATTCCCTGCATTCACTTTGATGCTGGGTAATATAGCAATACGTCTATTGTACGTCCTTCTTGGAGATCCGTCGCACTCACTCACCCTCACCCTGACAGCCACCTCCCCCGGCCCCTCACTCACCCTCATCCTCACAGCTACCTCACCCTCAACCCGTCACTCACCCTCACCTCCACAGCTACACTCACCCTCAGCCCCTCACTCACCCTCCACAGTCACACCACCCTTCAGCCCTCCGCTCACCCCGACCGAGCCTCACGGTCCTCCGCCCCTCACGCACTTATGGCCCTCCCACCCTCACTGCACTCACGCCGCTCCGCCTCCGCCCCTCACCGCCCTCACCTTTCCTTACCCCTCCGCCCTCATGGCCCTCACGCCACTCACCGCCCCTCACCTCCTTCCCCTCACGCCCCTCACGCACTCATGGCCCTCACGCCACTCACCGCCCTCACGCCCCTCACGCACTCATGTCCCTCACGCCAATCACCGCCCTCACGCACTCATGGCCCTCACGCCACTCACCGCCCTCACGCCCCTCACGCACTCATGGCCCTCACGCAGTGTTGCAGGCGTGTACAGAAAAAAAGTAACTAAATACGTTACTCGTTACTTGCAAATAAAAGTAACGCGTTACCGACCTACGTTACCTCAAAATAAAAGGAACGCGTTACCGTTACGGTTACTGATAAAAAGTAACGCACGTTACTGTTGCGTTACTTTTTATTCACGAACTAAAACATTTGCTGTTTCGACGTTTGATATGTGCGTAAGCGTCATAGCTAAAATATGTCCATGTCCACGTGGGTCCGGAGAGCCACTCACACGCTCTGTTGGCTGTCGGTCAATCGCTCAAGGCCTCCTCTGTTTTTCAAGTCCCGAAAACGGGAAAGGGAATGACACGAAGGTGTCATTCTCTTTCCAGCGGGAAGCGAAACGCAGGCTTCGACGCAGGAATCTCCCAAATCCACCCGAAGCCGGACCTCTTTGGCCTTCCAGCCGAGGCGACGGCGGTAGCGAGGTCAACGAGCCGCGGGAGAAAACCAGTGGCAGGTGGCGTGTGACGTCAAATCTGAATAGCACCGACGTCAAAGAAAAGTGGAGGACAGCGGCATTTTTTGACTAAAGAATTTATGACTGGGCACTTAAAAGACAAAAAAATTAAAATTTAATTTTTTTAAGTTTTAGGAAGTAAAGTAACGTAACGTAATTTCGTTACACGTTACTCAAAATAAGTAACGTAAGTACGTTACCCGTTACTTCTTTGGAAAAGTAACGAGTACGTTACAACGTTACCAAAAAGGAACGCGTTACCGGTAACGCCGTTACTTGTGACGCGTTACCGCCAACACTGCGCCTCACGCCACTCACCGCCCTCACGCACTCGTACCCCTCACCCCTCCACTCTCATGGCCCTCACGCCACCCACCGCCCTCACGCCTCATACCCCTCACGCCCCTCACGCACCCATGGCCCTCACACCCTTCACGCCCTCACGTTCCCTCACGCACTCATGGCCCTCACGCCACTCAGGCCCGCTCAGACGAGGCCAATTTCGCTCAGAAATTTGACGTCGCAACCCCACCAACACCCGCGTTCACACGCAGCAACCAACTGCTGCAATTTGCCATCATCATCATGATGTTTTTAAAACTATTTAAACAAAATTTGTGCTGCTATAAACGTGTTTTTATGCATTTAAATTTTGTTGGGGATACTAATGCACATTTTTGAAACAGTCGATTTCAAAAACGATCTATTTCAAACTTGAACCAAGTCTTTGTTGTCCATCATCACCGGCACGAGGTATCACGTGAAATTGTTGCGTCCCTGATTGGATCGCAGCCGCTTCAAGCGTCTTCGAATCGCTCCGAGTTGCTCACTTGTTTCGAGCCGGACCCGATCTCAGCAATTCGTGTCGATTTAGGGAAAGCTAGGGAACAACTCGGCAGCAACACAAAATTGCTGAGAAAGTTGCTCCGCCTGAACGGGGCATTACACCACTCACCACCCTCACGCCCCTCACGCACTCATGGCCCTCGCAGCCCTCACGCACTCACTCGCCCTCACTGCCCTCCGCACTCATACCCCTCACGGCCCTCTTGCCACTCACACACTCCACCGCCCTCACGGACTCACCGCCCTCACGGCCCTCACGGCCCTCACACACTCCACACCCTTCCCGGACTCACCGCCCTCACGCCCCTCACGCACTCGTGGCTTTCACACGCCCTCCGCCCCTCACCCACTCACCGCCCTGACGGCCCTCACTCACTCACGGTCCTCACAGCCCCTCACGGCCCTCACGGCCCTCACTCAAACTCACACTCATGAATTTTCCTGCTTCGGAAACTCACTCAACCTTACCTCACCTGTGAAGATGAGGGTGAGTGAGCGTGGTGAGGGCCCTCATGAGTGGGTTTGCCGAGTAGTATGGTTGGATGCTGCCTTCCAGAGGAGCTTCACCGTGCATGGCTGCTTCTGGTTACAACGGTGACGAAAGCACTCGACCGCGGCGGCAGGTTCACATGGTCGGCGATAACTCGGATGGCGGTTGACGTCGTGTTGGTCTCCACCGGCGGCAAAACAGGCTTTCGCAGCTGTCAGCTGGTTTGTTCCAAGGTCGGACAGCGCACCGGCAAAGTCCATTCCGAGGATAACGTCCATCGAACAGTCTTGCAGAACGACGAACTTCCTGAGCGCATCTCACCGTGGATCTCGGCGCGAGTAGTGCATCTCCCGACTGGTGTGATGAGGTGCCCTCCGGCGACTCGTATTTAAGGTCCATCCCACGGTGTCGTGACTTTTCGAAGGCGGCGGGAGAGTCTCCACTCAAGACCGAGTAGTCTGCTCCGGTGTCCATGAGTGCTGATGCGTCGTGGCCGTCGATGACGACGTTTAGGTTGTTGGACACCGTTGCAGGGGCGTCGCATCGGTCTCTGGTAGCGTTCAGTGAAGGCCCTCTGACGTTCGTGGAGGATCTTGGCGTCGGTCGTCTTTGGCAACTCCACCTCCAGGGGCTGCCGAGCATGAGTTTCCCGGCCAGGAGCAAGAGCTGACGGAGGCTTTCACGTCGGGGTCGGTGCATCAGGCGAAGCTGGACGTCGCGGCGACGGCGACCAGAACTCTCGGCGAGACGCAGGCTCGAGGGACTGAGGTCGTCGCGGCCTCGCAGGTACTCGTCGATCTCTCGAGGTCATTCACCATAACGGGGGCGCGGGTCGTTTCGGGTGGAACCCGCGCAGCCCGAGTCGTCGGTATGGGCATCGGCGGTAGGTGTGGTCTGCTTCCCCGCAGTGGAACCACGGTGGGCGTCGGTCGGGCGTTCGCCACACGTCGGTCTTCCGGGGTACGCGGGGCTCCTGGCGGGCGACTGGACCTGGTCGTCGTGGCGTCGGTCGTGCTGCGGCGCAGGGGCTGACGTCGGGGCGGTGCGACGTAGGTGCGAGGAGGAGGTGGTGGCCGTCGGGCCACTGCGGTGTAGTCAACGTGGGCTCCTCGGGAGCTGCCGTGACGACTGGAGCCTCTGGTTGGATGGATCTTCGGACTTATTCCCGCACAGCCTCGGCGATGGAGAGCGAGGCCGGCGTGCCGGTAGTGGGCAGCAGCTTCTTCAGTTACTCCTGGACGACTTC
>JAZHYW010014098.1:0-56469 GCA_037355805.1 Ixodes ricinus
CCTGTTTTGCTGCAGATTGCTCTCCAGTGTGCCAGTCCACGGAAGTATCGGCAGCCAGAAGTTGAGACGCCTCGATGACATCGAGACTCGCGTTTGCTCGTGCTTTTCGCCAGCATTTCTACGACCAACCGCCAGGATCACGACATGCAACAGCATGACACTTCGGCTTCTGTGACGTCATTTGTTGCCACTTCGGGACCACTTTTGATGTATGGGCAGCATAGGGCGCTAAACACACCAGACAGAGACGCTCTCCCGGCACTGTAGTATACACTTTTCAAGAAACACTCGGCCCATTGACAAGGAGAACCTTTTTCGAGCTCAGTCACTGGGTTTGAGGCTAGACTCTCAATGCCGTCCCTGCTAAACCTGACCGAGTGAACTGTGATTTCGATAGGCGCAGCCTGCCGAAACTAACCCGCCAGAATATTTTGATGCAGCCTGCGTAGGCACAATTTCAAACATTGCTCATGACTAAATTCTCGTCTTTTCCTGATGTTCTTTTTTTTTTTCGTATCGTGTTGTATGTATTTTCCAGAGGACATTCAGAAAACATTGTAACGCCTTTGAAACGAACAAACAAACAGGCAAACAAACAAACTATTTTTGTTTGGTACGTGCGCGACAGAACGACCCGCTCAGCCGCCTGTCAAACTAGAAAGCGCTTAGCGGTCGAGAATAATTTACAAGCGAAAAAATCCGAAAGGCATGCATATTTTACGCGCACAAATAACGTGATTACCGATGGACAGGTCTCAGATATATAATTTAGCAAGTGTTAACATTCGAGCAATGGATTGTACGTACCACACGGTGCACCGTTATTCGAAAATTGTTTATTTGAAAAATATCTCAAATAACACAGCACTACAGTATCGACCACAGTCACATCTCAACGATCGCGCGGAATCCAAGAGGACTTAGTTTTGGGGCACGCTTTGGGGAGAGCTTTCTTTCTTCACACCACCACCAAGGCAAAGCAACGAACGCGATTCTGACCAGTTCCCCATACCAGCCCAAACAAATATTTTTTTTGTTTATGACTGAAAATGACTCTACACGGAATTTTCCTGGGAGGGAGGGAACAGTTGTCACTGTTCGCAAAATCACGTCGGGGGCCGTTCGACGTCCTTCCTTTCCTCTTTTCCGTGAATGTCGAGCAAAAAACACTTGAATGCCAAGCACTTACCAGCCCTATTTCTCACAGTGGAAGATAACACAAAAGGGTACGCAGCATGGCTAAGAAAAATTAAGTGGAAACTTTCAGGAGAGGCCAGAAAACTTCGCATGCGTCCACAGTCCAAGAGAGGGGCAGAAAATATCTAGCTAATAGGAGGCGCGAGAGACGCACCAACCGCATCAGCATCAGCAACATGGTGGCTGCCTACGAGCGTTTTTCGCAACGTTAATAGAACCACTCAGTTGGGCAACTGCCATAGAGACTGCTCTGAAAAAGTGGCACCGATCCGTCCACGACAACCGAGCTAATGGCGATCCCAACGCCACCATTTCTCCCGCAGCGGCCTGTCCGGGAACTGCACGTGACTTCCATTTCCGTTTTAATCGGCCATTTTGGGGCCAGAACAGATACTGTGGAAGGGGCTTCGAGGTACCACCCCGACTCCCAGGCGGACGCGCCGCGGATTTCTACCGTGGTTATTATGCGCCTAACTCAGGACGTGCTACCTGAAATCACCGCTGAGGCACGGTTGTATAAAAACAATATTAATTATACTACATAACCTTGCGAACTAAAGATTTTAAAAAACAACACGCGCCCTCCATTTTGTACTGAATTCCAATAAACATTACTACAAAAAGAGTTTTTTTCCGTTAGTTTTTACGCAAAAACATGCTTTCTAAAAGCTCAAGGCCACCACAGTTAAGACAAATGATACAGAGTGGCGCTGTCGCCGTATTTAGCTAGGTCTCGGTGGACGCCAGCGGCCCAGGTTTCAACGGTGAGTTTCCCAACTGAGAGTTCTAGTAGTAGTAGTAGTATAAAACGTTTATTTGAACCGCTTTAAGGGAGAGGGGAGGCGAATGAGTCAATGGCATCGCGGCCTGGACTCGCGGTATGGGGGGAAGGGAATTATATGTGTACTTCTATGCCAGCTTCATGGATATAATCCAGAAGCGTGCGTAGAGTTTGGTATCGCTTATCTGGAGGGCCTGGGGAAGGACCCAGTCCTCCATGGATGTCACCCCGTCCTCTAGGTGCTTCTTCCTTGTTGCCTCAAGGCCTTTGCAGCCCCATCTCAGGTGATCTAGGTCGACCGCATGTTGGGGGTCCATGCAGTAGCAGCATGTCGGTGGTGTGCGCGCCTTTTCCCACGCTGCTCTTCTGTTCGGCGTGCAGGCGGGATTGGTTCTAATGCGCCTTGAAAGCACCCACTGAGAGTTCTAGTAACGTTGGTTTTTCGGAAAGGGTAGCGCTCTCAGGGCGGCGCCATTTTGGTCGACCGCAGCACTCTCTGCACACATCCGGATAGTTAACCAGGTTCGGTGGCGTAAAACAAGAGCGAGGGCACGCGCGCAATTCCTCTAGCAGACGACAAATCGGGAGGTTGCCGTTTTCCATCTTTGGGCTGTACTGGCGGGCTTTACCGAACATCGAGCTCTCGCTCGGGGCGGCCGTTGTGAAGTGGTTTGCTTTCTTAGAATGTTTATGGCTACTCCAGAAATCAGCCTATAGCGCTCTGTTGTTTTATTTCAGTAAATGATTGACTAGCGTATATTTGTTCCGTTACTTCAATAGCAGTGGAGTCAGCCTGCAGTACTACCTCAGCCACTGAGCCTATTGCGTCAGGAGAGCACGGTTTTGTTCATTGTTCCAGACTTCCGCTCATTGTCGGTAAAGGCCTACACCAGTGCGAACTTTGTATTGTGAAAAAGCGGCAGCAAGCGAATTTACTTTTCGCCGGAGAAACCAACCACTCTAACACCGATTTTCCCAATTTTCTTTTTATTTGCACCGGCGGTAACAGCGCAATTGGATACGGTTAATCTTTTATCGAGCACGGCATTACACGATAACTTGCATATCAAAATCCGCGCATCTGCGCTTGAAATTTCTAAAATGACGTGATTTTAAACCGAGTTTGAATGCCAGCCGGATGTTAGGTACAGCCAACTAGGCGGAGCAGACGGCGCTCGGCGTGAGAGGGGACGGCATTTTTCTCTCCTGTTCCATAAGATGCTTTTCACAAGGGCGCCGCCATCTTGAATTGTCGTCACTTCCAGTATGGGCGAAAACATTGTTTGGCGGGACTGTCGGTCTCGGCCAAGGGGCGCACTGAGCGATACCAGTGGCGCCACGCCGTGGCGCAAATTCGCCTAATTAGGGCGAATCGCCCTAATAATTAGTTGCAATGGCGAGCACCGCGTTGTGTCTTTCTGTCTTTTGAAAAACTGGGATAATTGTTTTATGGAGTCGAACTTCCGCAAAGAAAGGTTTCCTGTGTGTCGGGTCTCCGGGGTGGAGGAAATAATGCAGCCATAAGAACATTTATCGTCTGCGAAGTGCGCCTCGCAGATGCAAGGCAGCGTCGACTGTAACATCCGCATCAAGATAAATGCTTTTTTTCATTATGGTTTCGCTCGCTCTTCAAAGTCAGGGCTATTCGGACAAAGACGAGAATGGAATATTGTCTAAATTGTCTTTTCGCGCACTCCTTAAACTCAGGTCTGCGCTCTTAGAAACTCGGAGTTGCCGGCTGCTGGAAGCATGCCGCGCCTGTTCTAATTCATCCGAATGAAGTTAATGATGAGGCATGCAGAGCCTGATTGCAACTGTAGAAGCATGCCACGCCTAACCGTGGAACCTATAAAACACTTGTTTTTGCAACCACTCCCTCCCATACTTTTTTTAAATTTTTTTATTGCTTTTTCAGAGATAATATTTTGTTTCTGAGGGACTCTGGACCCTCCTCTCTTTAGGGGTGTTAAATCGACAATTATATTTGTGACGCCTGTTAACAGTAACACTCCACTTCTCTTATTTCGCACGTAAATCTGTGAACTTAAAACAAAAATACGGAGGTGGTGGAAGCAGTGGCGTCACTAGGGTCAGCGGCACCCGGGGCGGTGGCCTGCGGCTACACCCTTCCCAGCTCGTTGCCCGCCTCGCCGCCCCCCCCCGCTCGTAGCCCACCGCGACCCTTCCCCCCCTTTTCGCGGCCCGCCGCAGCACCCCCCGGAACGCTGCACCCGGGGCGGTCCGCCCCCCCCCCCCGCACCCCCTTGTGACGCCACTGGGTGAGGCTTGGGGAAGAACGTGAGAACTAGTGTTGCGGAATGGGATCCCCCTTCCATTCCAATTCCATTCCGGGGAATTAGGGTTTTCGATAATTCAATTCCTTTCAACTCCTAGGAATGGGGACACTGGGCCCATTCCCACTCCTGGAATGGCTGAATCGTTCCATTCCATTCCTCTAATTCCTAAACGTAAAAATTGGCACTTGACAGCTACATTGTGTTGCCGGCATAAGCAGCATAAAGCTGACATTATCAAACGCATAGACAATTGCAAAAAAAATGCTAAATGCTTCAAAAAAGCACTGATTTTACTAAGCGGAGCGCTGGTGGCACAAAGTGTTTGTTTACATTGTACTGCAAACATCGAGAAAGCCCCTTGATATGTCGATGCTTGTTTAAGACATCGGTCTCGCGACCACGTGGCTCGCAACAAACAGCAAAACGTAAATCCACTCATTTTCTTTTTTTGCAAACTTTTTTGCATTTGACTTTTAGGACATACGCGGCCAGCGTGTTTGTTTGATAAGACCATAAAAATATCCAGTTCGTGCGTGGCGCAGAAATAAGCTATATTACTGTATTCTTCAAATACCTGCACAGCAACACGGCTAGTACGCTGCTGGAAGCGACTCCATGCACAGCGGCAAGAACACATCCTCTGACAAAGTGCAACCTCTACGGCGCAGCACGAGGGACCGTATAGACCATGTCACGAAACCTGTTTTAAAACGCATAAGTTCACGCTTGCTTTACGAATCTCGATATTTCTTATCATATTCAATTCAATTCTTTATGTGTTTTCCAGGCGATCAATAGAACGTCTGCTGGGCTCAAATATACGTTTGTTCATTGTGGTTCGTTCATTATACGGACGTTATCGGTTTATTACCTGTCATTTGTTGATCATCTTCGCTCATTATTCGGACATGAGCCAATACATTTTTCTGCGTGCGCGTCCGAGGTATTTACTTGCAAGGTCATTCAAGATGCACTCCGCGAGCTCTCAGTTGTCGGCGTTTCGCGGTGACCGAAGTGCCTGACTTTGACGCGAATGAGATTGTATGTACCGGGTGATGCCGTAAGGACCAACACATTTGGTAAGCCTTGCAAAATTCGAATTCCAATCGAACATACCTCAAACTGGGCACGCGAACGCAGTTTCACAAAATGTTGTATGTCTCTTTTTTTTTTTTTGGAGAGGGAGAAGCTCAACTCAGAGGTGGTGAAATATTAAAAATAGTGCAAAAACGGCGGCCTCAGTAGCAGCTAGCACCCAGCTCTCCTTCTCAGTGGCCCTCACAGCAACGGTCGCGCCTCGTCTGGCGCGGGACTGTCTTTCTGCAGGTCTAGTCAGTTCGGTCACGCGACAAGAGCGGTGACGATAGTCTACTTCACCTTACGATGGACCGCAACAGACAGCACGAGAGCCATCGAAACCAATCCAGTGCCTTCTGAGTGTCGCGTGACCCTGGGGCGCAGCAACGCGCCGTGCGTGTAGTCCCGCTCACGGTGCTGGATTGCCTGGGGTGACTCGTAGCGTCCGCAGCGGTCCATCGCAAGGTGAAACAAAGTATGCAGAGACTAAAGTCAAAGGAAATGAGCGGGAATCCGCTAGCTTGCTTGTAACCCTAACCCACTTGAATGTAAAACATATAACACAGAAAACAAGCATCGGAACAAAGACCAAGTAAAGCGGACTTACACGTAAAAATGCAGTATAAAAAAACAAGCGTCGGAGCAAAGCGCAAGAGGAGAAGAGAGAAGTGAATCTCGCTTTGTTTTAATGCCGAAGCAAACCCACATTTCGCACTTCAAAGGAGTGCGCGCGAATGAACGTGGAAGGCAGCAGGGTTGGCCGCCTGCTAAACAACGCTCCTCGAACTATAAGAAAACAATAACTGATCATCTTTCGGCGGCGCGCGAGTCAACGAGTTATCAGAGCTCTGCGAGTTATGAGTCGTCCCCGCTCCCAGATCTCAGTCTGTGCGCGCGTAAATTCTCCATGCCGTCGAAAAAAAAAAAGCAAGACAAGAAGGACGATGAGGAGCACGTGCATGGCGGTTTCTTTCTTTGCCGCTCCCTTCGTTTCTTTTGCTTGGTGCTTGGTTTCTTGTTTCGCTCTCGTGTAACGCCAGTGAAGCCCGTCGCCTGCGCGTCCGTGAAAGGCGCCACCGCCCCCCCCCCCCCCCTCTGCTCTTTGCTTTGACGCTTGTTTTTTGTATTGTAATGGCTCCACGCGAGCTAACAGTTTCGGGCTCATTTTGTTTCTGTTTGTGTACTTTACATGCAATAAAAATTATTATTATTATTATTATTATTATTATTATTATTATTATTATTATTATTATTATTATTAAATTTCTTATGTGATGAGCAGAGTCTGGGACTGGCGATGTAGCCTCATCTGGGTCCCCACGAAAGGAGATATACATATCATGGCTTGCCCGCTCTCGGGTTCCCACGACTCTCCGTCAGTGCTGTGCACAAAAGCAGAGGCTCGCTGCACGCTCTATAAGTACGGAGTCGTCGTGCTCTTACATCATACAAACGACAGTCTACAAACATGAGTCACCGCATTATCCGTGGTTCGAATGCCGCGAGCCAAGTTTCTCCTTGAACTCATTGTCACGCGCCATTCGAAGCACAGATCTCGCGGTGACTCACGTTCAGACCTGTATGCAGAGAAATCTTTTGAATGATGTATAACAGTGTGGCCCCGGCTTAAACGTAACTTGAATCCCAAAGAGCACGTAAGAATCAAAATGGCGACGCTAAAAAAACTCCTTACGTTGCGCGCGGCACCCCTGTGATTAATTTCCGCAGTCGCTCCGACTTGTATGGCTTGCCAGGAATACGACTGGGAGTTTCCCTGCTGGGTTGGTGTAGCTGTTGTGGCAACCGCACTGCAAAACAACAAAGTGACGTTCATTTACTCAAGCAAGACAGACGGCGGCGTATGAACATATCTGAAGTAGAGACAGCCGTACGTTGTTTCAGATGTTTATGGCTTGTTTTCTCGTCACACTATAGTCGGAATTTTAGCATTAAGTACAAGAGCGGTAAAATACGTAAATCGGGCTAGGAACAGTTGTTTTTTTAATAACTCATTTCTAGTGTGCGCTTACCTGTTATGAATATAATCAATGTAAAGGTACGCACATCTTTCCAGGTATAATGTTCCAGCTATAACGAAGAGCACAAAGTATATTAGAAACTAACATGGGTTATACAAGTGCACTTTCAACTCTTTTTTAAAGCAAGACTTAAAAAAAAAAACATAAGAGAATCTCAGCGAAAGGTCGCTTATGATACTACATTGTTCTTTTTATAGCAATAAATATATAAAGGTGAACCTCTGGACAGTAAATTTTATATTCTTGGGATGTGCACGCCTTTTGCCAACAAAGGCAGCAAGAAAAGGCATGGCTTATGAAAAATATAGCTTAACTAAGGGTAAACTGCATCAAAACCCATTTAACTCAAAGAATCGTGCAGCGATATTTGCTCGGAATGTTTTTTTTTTTTCACTTTAAACGAGTTTACTGGCTGTAAAGTCACTGGATCCTTTGTAAGTTGCGCCAAGCACCCTGTAGGGTCGCCATTTTCGGGTCATGAAATGTAGCAATTTCTCCTTGACCTCTCCGTTCTTGGTGAGCCATTTTAAATTAACTGGTAATGGGTAGCTTTATGCAGACGTTCTTGTACACCGAGAATTTACGATCCACACACCGGACGAGGAAACGTACATTTTCGTACCGCCACCACATGCGGTGTCTGTGTTTGGAGGCACTGAAAAATAATTTCCTTCTCTTCCATTACGCAAGAACAAAAATGCCATTGTAAGGAATCCGTGGCGATGGGCGTGATTGATAAGTCGATTGCATACACAGTTCAATTAGAAGGTTTTATTGGCGAGGAACGCCTTCAGTATGATGATGCTCTATGGCGATCTTGATGCGACCGAATTTAGAACGTCACTGACATAACCCCATACGAGGATTTGCTGATCGGAGTCTGTTGCCAGGCATCGCCATTTCGACTTCTTCACATATTCAGCTTTGAGAGGGTCCCTCAAGTTGAATATACAAAGAAGTCGAAATGGCGATTGCAACGGCAACGGACACAGATCAGCCAATCCCCATGCGAGGTTTTGGTATCTAGCATGTTAGTATCTGTATGTGTCCGACTATCAGGTTGAGCACTATCCCGATACAAATGGTATACAATTGTATACTAGAAATATCTTTAGTATTTATATTTCTGCATCGCGATACAACGTTTAGTCAGTGTGTTTATTTCAGTATCGGAATGCATTTTCGGCGTGTTCCTTGTATCGCGACACAATACCCGGCCGAACCAAAACACATTTACGATGCTTCAGAACCGAGGTGCCTTCAGAGCAGAAGCTCAAAAGACCGTTCTTTTCTTCGTGCTTCAGGTCTGTAGATGTACAGTTAACGGGACCTTGAGGCTTTGTTATCAAGCAGACTCAATGTTTGTTTCGAAAATTAGGCACTCGGATGGCAGACTTCCTGATTTTAAGAGATAACATGTGTCGTTCAGGGTGGTTCAGTTGGTCAACTGTTTCGGTCGAATCAAAACGTTGAAAGCATTTTTGTGTACGAGCTTTACACGTGTACGTTTCACCCGCAGTCCCATTTACTAGAGCGGGCGTAAAGTTTTCCTTCAGATCATCAAATCACAGAACACCATTTATTCCAAAGTGACGTCTTGAAATGACTGCAGAAAGGGCACGGACATGGGACTAAAGGACGCTGACCTTCCGGATATATTTGGAAAGATATAAAGGAATTTAGAGGTTCATGTGATTTTGCTTCGAATAAGTTGAATATATCAAAACGGGAACTGCACTGCACTTTGGATGGAAATATTTTCAATTTATTGAAGACCCGCTTAGTTTCTACAGCTTCATGTTAGAAGGAAAATGGCAATTAAAAGGCGAAAATAATTTCAAGCTCGAGAACGCCAGAGTTTAACTTGAATATTTACCTTCATGTGTTAATCATGCTGTTAAAATCCTGAGAAAGCAAACTTGAAAGACCAAGTGTAAGGGAACACATAGAAATGAGGGGGACAGACAAACGTCTGGAAACTCAGCTAAGAAACTTTATTCCGTCCACAGATTTTATGTGGACAGAATACATATTTCTTAGCTGAGTTTGAGACGTTTGTCTCTCCCCGTGTTTCTGCATCTTCTTACACTTTTTTTTCAAATTTTTTTCCAAGTTTCCAGGATTTCTAACACCGTGATCAACATACACCAGCTCACCTGCGCCTTTATAATTTTTTCATGGTTAGTATGCGATTTTGTTTTCACTGGAGGAATTCCTTTTTTACTTATAAGTGCTATCCTCATCAACGAAGCCTCTATATTACTACCTCCAAGCGAAATCTTAATATCTATAAAAATATATTCTTTTTCATGGTTTAAATTTTTACAACTGTGAAAGCAGTCTTTGTTTTAATATGAACCCATGTTCGTTGAAACTTGTGGAACGCTTAATTGTTTTTGTTAAGATGACTGCCCAAATCAGAAACCACCTGATCTACAAGTCTCTTTCAAAAAGCTGCTCTTCATCAATGTAGTCGAGTGCAGCAGCGAAGTTGTATGGTTTACTTTTGTTTTGAATTGCTTCCATATAAAATATATTTTGTAGCAAAATGCAGTTTACTTTTTGTTTTCCAAATGGCAACTCTTTGCCGGTAATACGGAAGTTCACATTGCAAAACCCTTAAAAAATGTATGTGAGCGTAACTGCCCCGGCGAAATTAGGATTCCTGTACTTGTATTTCAAATACATTTTTTTCAAATGTACTTCTGATATGTATTGCAATCGTCATGTATCGCAGTATTTGTATTTTTAAATACATTCAGAGTATTCACCCCAGACCTGCCGGCTAGCAGGCAGGGAAGGCAATGGCACTACTTTACCAGCATCTTGTGACTTTAACTGGCACTAGTGGGACTCAATTATACTCACACGCAAAGCCACTAAGAAACATCTTTCTTGAGGTGAAAATTCAAATACAAAAGAGAGCGTTTTCTTTTCTATTTCTTTTCCGCAAAACTTGATGACCTAGCCAAGGTCGCAGCTCCTTCCCAATAAAAGATTTTTGAACTGCAGCTCATCGACTGGACCCGAGAACTGCGTGAGCACTCGACTCTGGCTCGCGATAATCAAAATCTCAACAAGCATTGGGGTAGTAACCCTTGTCCAATCGCTGCAAGGACGACAATAGCCAAACCATATATCAATGTCTGGAACTCAGCGCGTGCCACGTGCTTTGCCAATCCCAGCGCGTGGCCACGATCAACATTGGCGGCCTATAATCGACTCCAGATTATGTGGCCGCTTGTTCGGGCTGCGAGTCAAGGGTGTGAACGCTGCTCGTTTTTCTTAAATTTTTTTGGGCTTTTATTGCTTCTGGTGAAAACGAAAACGTATTTGTTATTGACGTCAGGGATTCGTTTTAAGCGGTAGTTGTGCAAAGTACAACCATCGTTGCATCGCGCCATCAAACGTATTTATGAATCAAAAGGTTCCTTGCCTCATTCAACTTCAATATTTGTTCTTTACTTTTTTTTACTCTGTTATTTTCCCGATTCATCAGGTGCTGGGTGGGGGCTAAAGGCGTGATGCCTGGGACAAGGTCTCTCACCCTTTACAATTCTTGAGCAGCGGTGCATATCTCCTCAGCAAAAAGAAAACAAACAAACATACACGGGTTTCAGAAAAGTAGAGGGAGTTCCCGAGAGAGTCTAGTTGCATTTTGTATTTAATAAGAGCGTATTTATAGTTTGCATACTGATTTGGTATCGTCATAAGGCTCTCTTTAGGCAAATTGCTAAATTTTGATGGTTGCCATGGTGGAATAAGTTTAGAATACCGACTAACAGCATCTGGCATAAGAGCCAATTTTCTAACTTTTCAATTCAGCCATAAACATTTGTTTTTCTTTTGGCGTCATTGTTTCATGCAGCGGTGTCGGTGTAACACTGAGCGAATTGCAAGAAGATTAAGTTGGTTGGAGTAATAAAATCGCACGCGGCAGTATTGTCTGAATATATTTTTTTTCTGATTCGCTGGAACTTTGGCCGTGTTGTACCAGTGTGAAGCGGCGTGCCCGGCGCTACAGAAGAGCCGTAAATTCGAAGAAAAACTGCTGAAGCCAACGTGTAATTGCAAACACTAGTGTTTGTGAATGCAAACCAGTTTTTCAGGAAGGACAAGGATCGGTCACTTGTCTTGTAGGAGGAGGTGGAGGAGGACTAAACGTTTATTGATTGCAAGGTACTTTTGGTTTAGGTGTGGCTCTTAGTCCAAGGACTCCAGTGCTTTCTGCCGCAGCCTTCGATTTGCTGGTCGTCGGGGGAGGGGCTGAGCAGCGCAGTTTCCCAGGTCTCATAGGAAAGGGAAGAAGAAAAGGAGGAGCGAGGGTTGAAGAGACACACCCAGATGACGTGATAGAGGGATGGGTACTCGCCGCAGAGTGGACGAGTTCCTGGATATTTGTTGGGGTAAAATGTTTGAATGTTGTCATCTGTAACTGACGCCAGGTCGTGGCCTCCTCGCGGGTTAGTGAATGATGAGGTGGTGGATACTTGAAACGTTGGCCGCGTTGAAAGGCCAGGACTTCATGCGAAGGGGATTGCGAGAGGCGAGGAATCTTCGGTGGGTTTGTCCGTGTCCGTGTCGGGTGCCTGATGGTGCAAGCTCAGACGACGGCGTGTGCATGCCGATTACCTTCGACGGATTTGTGTCCTAGGGTCCAGACCAGCGCCACCTTGGGGGGGGGGCGAGGCATTTCATTTGGAGAGCGTGAAAGGCTTGAGGTGATATGCGACTCAGCTCTGAAACGTCGAATGGCCGTTTGGGAGTCGGTAAGAATGGTGATGGGCTGGGGGCCGTTCGCAAATATTGCTAGGGCTATGGCAATCTCTTCGGCGACTGCTAAGGTTCTTGTGCACCGTTGCTGTGGTGGTGTTCTTCTTATCTTGTCCAATGACGCTTATGGCTGCCATCGACCGGTCGGAATACATCGCTACATCTGTGTATTTGACGTCCTTTCTACGTATTCCGTAAATGCGTTGAAGTGCTTTTGCTCTGGCCGCACGCTGTCCCATGCGAGCGTCGGGTTCATGTAACGTGGACACGGTAGGTGTCTGTATTAGCTCGTGGATTACTATGGACAGCTGTACGGTGTTTATCATGGATTCCGGTACTGTGTTTCCGAGAAAGTGTAGTGCGTCAGATCCGTTGATGTGGTCGCAAGTCTCTCTGCTTGGTTTCAAAGTTGGGCTTCGGCCAATTTGCTGTATGTGTTATATATTTCGTATTGAGCAACTTCTCGTGGGGCTCCTTGCCAGTAGCTACAAATGCTCTCTTTGTCATGGTGTGATTTGCACATAAGAAGTTAACTTCACTTACAGTGATTTGAGTACTCTCGCCTATTCTGTTGCCCGTGTCGAATTTGCAGAATGGTCCTCCACAAGGTTTGGAGCTGCCAGCACCAAAAGTGGAACAAGGTGTCCGACTGCTGCAACGCCGCATGCAAGGCCAGGCTCGACGTAAAGGTCAAGAAGCTCACTAAGAACACGAAGAAAATATGCCTACCTGCGCATGGATGCGCCCTTGGTTGCAGTAATTCGAATCGACTCCAGGCACACGCAGTACGCAGTCAGCCGATGCCCTTCGCCTCCTTCATGGTACAAGCACTACGAAAGAGACCTTCTTGCGCTACTTCAGCCGCGCGATGACTGTCTGCGAGGCTCGGAGCCTGCACGAGAGCAAGCTGAGTTTAGGGGATGGCGGTCCTGTGGTGCCGGCCAACGGTGCTCTGAACCCCACGACCAGGAATGCACAGCACAAGCACAGAGTGTGGAGCAGCACGTGCTTTGGCGGTGGTGTCATTGAGCCGTTGTACAATCCGGAGGAGAAGGCACTCTCTAAGCAGCTCAATTGATGCCACAACTTACCACAGTGCTAATGGCCCATTCATGAGTCTTGTCAATTTGCCAAAAGAAATGTGTTTTCAGTGTATGAGCTTGGGCCACGACATTAGACATGTTTAAGTAAGTATCATCTGAGCGACAAGAAACACAAGCTACATTGACCAACTTCAAGCACGTGCAGCATTCCCAAAAGTATTTTTGGCAGACTTTAAATCTCACAAGCTCGTAAAGTAAAAACAAGTGATTGAAACTCTGCCAAAGATACTTTCACGTGGTTGAGGTTGGTCGATGTCGGTTGCTATTTTTCGTTCAAGCGGGGCTAAGTCGTTAGTGGACAACCCTAACCAAGAATCATTTCTCGGGTTTACGTAAATTGCATGTCATGCCAGAACCCGCTGCCTACATTCGAAGTACACAATAGCCAAGGTAGTTTTGATGCACAGTTTCGTAGCCACCTATTTCAGCAATAACCAAACATTTTTTGTATTTTGTAGCATGCCGGAGCAAATTTTAAGCTTATTAAGTGCCTAAAAAAGTTCATAAAAAGAGCCGCCGTTTCAGCATGGCTCTTCACACAATACTTTCCAGGCACCGGCGTGACGGTGAGCCGGAGCGACAGCAGCACTTGCTTAGTGGTTCTGGTGGTGACTCCCATCATGCAGTGGGCCCAGGCACTGGACGTGGCAAAGGACGTCGTCTTTATAGTCTCTACGTCCTCTTGTGACGCGATCAAGTGCACCGTCAGTGTGGTGCCTCGTGGCAACGACGGCTGGCGCCGTCCCCGTTGCAGTGCTCGTCCACAACGAGCAGAGGACCGAGGGGTACTTGACAGCGTTCAAGCTCCTCCGTGACACCCACCGGCTTTGCTTTGGGGCCAATCGGTAAGTAGGAGAGAAAGATAAACTATAGCATTTTTTATTTAGTACACACTTAGCAAAAGCTAAAGGACATGGCAGCTTCATGTTTCAAGTATAATTTTTGTTGTCGTCGCCGAGCAGCGAACATACAAACAAAAACAATGGCTTCATGGCTTGTGTGCAAGCGGCAAAGATTAGGTCGGAACAAGAGAATGGAGGGAATTTTGCTGTAAAAGAAGAGGCTAAGAGCGCCAAAGTGATAAATGTCAATTCCAGTAAATTGGTAATTTGGGCATAAATAACCGTTACCAGCCGTACATCTCGAGCTAGTCTAAAGGAATTCCGATCGGCATTAAATAAGCACGATTGTTCAGTTGTCAGCGTTGTGTCTCATGGTCGGCCACATCTTTCAGTCACGACGTCTCCATATGGAGACGCAACTAGTTTCGTTTTGTTGCTGCCGGTAGCGACGCAAAAACACCGGGAAAATGGTGCGGCTTATATTCGGAACTCTTTTGAAACCGTCCCATAGCGCCATCTGGTTTGATGGGCGATGAAGCACACCGAGGGATCCTCATTCAAGATGGACGCGACCACATTTTACGGGATTGCCGGTGAGCGTGTGTTCAAATTATCCCATTGCGACAGTTTGAAGACGCTGAGTGAAGTTAAATGTTGTAATTCATGTAAACAAGCATCTCTGTTTTCACCAGACAGCCATATTGTTTGTAAAGCTTTCGGGTTTTAGCTAATTGGAAGCCCTCGTGGTGCGCGTGTACAAATGAGCACACCGTGACGCAGTTACCCTGGTGAACACAAAAATGTTGCAACGATTCAGTTCATTCACTACTTGCAGTACAGTCCTTTTTTATTTTTTATTTACTCAGATATCGAGAGACATGGTAGAAGAAGACGGAAGGTCCAGATATCCGCTGCAGAACGAATTTTGAAGCAATTGCCGATGGCAACGTATCAGACGCCAACCTCTCGGACGATGAGACTGAAGTGTCCGACGGCTTGGCCCTGTTGGTATGGTCCCGTTACAAAAATAAATAATGATTTTGGGAGGTTTTAAAGGGTGGATTACGCAAATGTGTTTTCCGTTTTTTTAGGATCCCAGTTTTGTTCAGCCAAACGATGCTTCAACAGCCTCTGCATCGCGAACAAGTGAGTGTGATGAAGACGAATATGTCACGGAGGCCCCGAAAAAGCGCAAGAAAGTGACTAAGTGGGTGAAGAAAAGCTTCGATCCAGGAAACGTAGCTTGTACACATGCCTTCACCAACAACGAAGCACCACATGAACCCATCGATTACTTTGCCAGGTATATACCATACAGCATTTTTGAGACGCTTGCCCTTTTCTCTAACCTCTATTACCTACAAGCGACTGGTACTGAGCTGGGCACCACGCCACAAGAAATGAAGCTGTTCTGGGGAGTCATGATGTACATGGCCGTGCTGAAATTTCCGAGAATCATAATGTATTGGCAACAAAGAACGCGGATCGCCGTGGTGGCAGACACAATGTCGCTGAACAGATTTTTCAAGCTGCGTTCAGCTGTACATGTTACTGACGCAAATAGTCGAGATTCCAAAAGCCCAGACAAATTCTGGAAAGTGCGGCCACTAATGGACGCTGTTAGGAACCGATGTTTGGAACTTGATGCTGCCGAGAATTCAAGCATTGACGAACAGATGATCTCCTTTACTGGTAAAGTGCCTGCCGAGCAGGTGATCAAGTCCAAACCGAACCCCGAGGGGTGAAATTGTTTGTGCGGTGTAGCCATGACGGACTCGCACACGACTTCGAAATCTACCAAGGGAAAGAAACCGGTATTGACACCAGCTACGCTCACTTAGCGCTTGGTGCCTCAGTAGTCCTGAAGCTCTGTCAAAAACTCCCAAAGCAAGAAACCTTCAAGTGTTTTTTTGACAATTATTTTGCGTCTATCGCCCTGCTTCGAGAGTTGCGAGCAGTTGGCATACTTGCCACAGGGACAATCAGAGGAAATAGGCTGATGGGATGCGACCTCAAAAGCGAAAAAGAACTGAAAAAGGAGGGAAGAGGGGCGATGGACATGAAAGTGACAGAGGAGGGTGACGTCGCTCTTGTGCGATGGCTTGACGATGGAGCAGTGAACATTGCGTCGACGCAGGTTGGTTGTGGTGCTGTTGGTGTTGCCACCAGGTGGAGCGAAGCCGCTAAGGAGAGATTGGAGATCCCATGTTTAGAAGCTGTACTTCAGTACAACCGCTTTATGGGAGGGGTAGACAAGCTTGATTTTGTGATGGCCCTGTATCCAATGAAAGCAAAAACAAGGAAGTGGCCTCTGAGAGTGATGTCGCACTTTATATCATTAGCAGTGGCCAATTCATGGCTGGAATACTTGCGCGACGCCAGCAGACAAGGGCTTTCGCGAAAACAAAACACAAGACAGGCTCTCCTTCCAAACTGAGGTGGCACTGAGCCTAGTTCAATCAAACAAAGATACACAAAGGAAAATAGGGAGGCCAAGTACTGAGTCGCTCGAAGTAGGAAAACACCATGTCCACAACGCGGGACCTGCCCCGCCAAATGCTGTGAGGCATGACAAGAAGGACCACTGGCCTCAGCATGTACAAGCACCCTTTCCACAAAGGTGCAAGTATGAGCGCTGCACGTTGAAAACTATAGTACGCTGCCGAAAATGTGATGTGTTTTTCTGCGTCAGCTCTACTAACGGCTGCTTTTTTCTTTACCACAATGCCTGAACCTAGTGCATGAAGCCCATGTGCCTTGTTGAATTAAACAATTTGTTCGTTTTTGTGTAATATCTGGAAAATGGTCATCACTACCACAGCAGGATTGAGTCACAGTGTGTACATATGAGGATGCAACAACAAAAAAAATCCATGCCAGGAAGTTGATATTTTTTCTGAGCGGTCTATGCCTCTGTAGAATAAAAATAACAAAAAATAAAATTTTCATCAACAGTAGATCATAAATCGGGACTGAAGGGGATATTATCGTTTCTCAGGCACCGAACGTGGTCATGACAGACAACTTCAGTGCAGGAAAAGCTGCGGTGCTGGCGACTTAGCCCACAGTGAGGCAGCTTCTCTGCTATTTTAACGACGCAGAGACGGAGTGTCGCTGGTTGACGACAGATCGCAACCGCGTCGACCAGGACCAGAGGCGTCAATTGATGTCGGTTGTTCCAGGAGGCAGGTTTTGTAACGGTGACATTTCCACTACACTCTGGGGTTCTTTAGCGTGCACTGACGCGAGGAACAAGGTGTTGTCGGCTCTAGAAACACACCTCAGCATCGGTCGCGCCAGCAGGGCAGCATTTTATTTTAATGTGTCTGTGGGAGGCTGGCAGGTGCTGGCCGGATCTCCATTAGAGGATTCTCAGGTGCAATCACCCGCCGCAGGTGACTCAGTTGCAGACCCAGGGCTGGAAACACCGCTGTGTAGACGACAATTAAGCTCATAGATGAGTGGTAGTCTTCAACCATGAGTATTTCCTTTGCCTGCAGGGTTACAGCGTCAATATTGGACAAGCGATCTGCTAATTGGACTGGGCCTAGGCACACAACTCTTCAAGGGCGCGCTGCTGAGGGTTATCGGCGGCCGATTGTGTTGCTGCGCCTCAACTCTGAGCACGTGAAGCAGGAAGCTTTGACTGCAGAACCCAGGCATTCCAGGTCCAATCGCCATGTCTGCTCGCTTAGATCTGGAAGAGCATCGTACCTGCGTGCAGTCATGTATCACTGCTGTGCGATGAACGTTAAAGGATCCAGGCTGGCAGTCGTCAAAATTTCTCATCTATGGTGTAAACCAGTGCCTCCGAACTCAAGAGACAGACCTACCTTGCGCTTTGTAAACACGCACATAAAAGTTGCTTTCGGGCACATCCGGCATACCTTGTCGTGCTAAGGGAAGTTGTCTGTGGTAGTCAGTGATTTTAGTCTAGCTGCATCGGTGTTGGTAACCGTCCCTGTAAAGCAGTCCTTTCCAAGGACGTGACGACAACTTCTCTCTGGTGGTTCTACAACGACGAAACGTTTTTGTCGCGACTTGAGTCTGGTTGACTCTCCGGTTGGACTCTTTTGGCGTTACGTTACTTGTACCCTAATATTTCTTATCCGACGCGGGAGTGTGCTAATCTCCCATGCGTTACGCGCTTATTTTGCAATCTCATTCATTTTAGACTTGACTGCATTGTCCAACAAATTTTAAATCGAATACGTGTGGAAGACGTTTATTCACTAATGCACACTGGGCTAAAATGGGCTTTATTAATGAGTTTCGGTTGAAAGAATGGTGAAGCGAACTGGAAGCTGCGGCGTTGGTTGAGAGAGTCTGATCTATTTCTAAAGGTCGTCCGTCCACGGGGACCGTCACTATGATCCACGATGGGTCCCCTTGAGCGACGGTGCTCACTGCAAAATGGTCTCCATGTCTCTCACTTAGCGTAACTGTCTACTGACGGGTGCGACTTTACGAGCGTTCCTGTGACTTGCGCTAAACACTGTGCTTAAAACGCGCTTCTTCGAGGTGTCCATCGTAGCAAAAATTGCACGTGGCTTTAGCGCGCTTGCATTGAACAGGTTAAGGATACCTGTGCAATAAAAAACAGTTTGTTTATGATTTTGTTGCAGTTGAACTGTTTACCTCACCTTCTCGTTTCAGCATCTGGAGTTGATAGCTGGGGGCAGACTATGTTGCTAATGCGAGACTGTAGGCGCAGACGGAGGTGATGTTCCCTTCCACTAGCAATCATTGTTCGAGGTGGGAAGCCTTGATACTACAAATGAATCGGTCCCTCAGCATCACCTCAAGCGGTAGCACAGTGGATAGTGCTCTCGCTGGGACTTGCGTCGCATGTCGAGTCTCGTGATCAACTTTCATTTGACATGGGCATGACTGTCTTGGCCGTTGTCGGGGTGGGTGTGGTAGGTGTGGCCGTCACTGTGCCGAAGTCGCAGTCGGCAGCGGTTTTTCGCAGTGGGGCCACACACTCAGATATGGACTCTGCCGGTGCTTGGTTTCTTCCGTTGTTGGAATCTGAACAGACTTAGAAGTTCTGCCGGCTTGGAGTCCTAGTGTTCATTGGGGCACTAGATGATCTCCTCAAACTATACTTCCGAAAGCTTTATGGGTGCGAGCAGGGTTCGCACGGTGGCGTAGGTTGATACACCGCAGGGCGTAAGGAGGACGGCTCGCTTCTTTGCGGAGCTTGTGATATTTTTAGCCTTCAAGTAGAATTCAAGGCGTTCCATTCACTAAGTGCAATTTCCACCGGAAGAAACCTTTACAATCCATCCGCGATGAAAGAAGTGGTCCATCCTCATGGGTCCACAAACTATATCGTCGCCAACTGAACGCATACTGGGGTTATATGCGTTTCATTAATGAGTTTCGGTTGAAAGAACGCTGCAGCGGTCTGGAAGCTGCGAAGTTCATTGAGGAGAGTGATCTGTGTTCGCCGTTTCCAACAATACTTGATCCGAGCGAGTGAGGGAGGCCGAGGGAGCGTCGTCACTTGGACTTTGCATGGTGCTCTTTTAAGTGTGGCCACCGGATATGACATTCGCACTGCTTACAATTGGTACCTGCAATGAACGTTTTAAAGTTGGATCAGTTGGCTCAGCGTACAGAGCCAAAGACATTCAGACTTATGAGGAACGCTGTTAATGCGGTGAATCGTCACCATGATCTAAAGGTAACTCATCAAATTACAATATCAATTCTTGGATGCCCAGTTCCAAGGTGCTGCTACTCTGTCACAAGTCAAGAAGGTAGCGGCAAATGCCCTACAAAAGGAATCTTGTATTCCTCCGACACGAATAGCTTCCCGTTGTGTTCATGACGTGACGATGTGCGCGAACAAACCTTGTTCTTGCAAACGAATATTTTCAACATAGCTGCCGGGCATATTTTTTAAGACTTCAGCGTCTTGCAGCAATTATTATGCTCTTTACCGTGGTAAAGTAGTCGCGGTTACGCTAAGACGTAACCGCGTCCACTTTTATTCGCAATAGACTCTGCGAGACAGCTTGACAATCTAGCGATAGCATTGCCATTGAAAGGTTGGATGCGGGAGTAAGGCTCTAGCGTCGTACTTACGTCGGACGCCGTCTGCTTCCTCTGCCTCAGATTGGGCTGCAACATTGTGACGGCTACACATTTTTGAAAAACCGGAGACGCATGGACGTAAAAAAGGACAACACATCAATTAGCTCACCTACCTACTCAGGCTATCTTGTGACGGCACCGGCTTTTCTTCGCAGTGGTGTCCGTAGAGCGACGTTAAAATGCAGTGGTCACTAAACTCTTCTTTATAAGTGTAGTGGGTTGTGCAAGGTAAGCATAAGTGAACCGCGAACACAGTGAGTGTCTTCACCCGATTTCAACCATATCTTTGATGGCGTTAATAAATTGTCTGTCTACTGAAATGACGCCTTCGAAACAGTATGTATTCATCTGTGAAACCTGGCGTGCTTGTCAAGTTTCCACGTCGCAATCAGCTGCGCGGTAATCTATGACTGCGATAGTACCCTCGGATGCACCTTCGTACACAATAATTAGCTGTTCCATGTGGCATACCAATGATAAAGCCAGTGATGCGTATGTTACAAACATTTAATGAACATTGTTTTGGACGTGAAAAAGCTGATGTCTTTCGGAAAAATTTAAAATAATTTGAGGGAAGCATATTTTGTTCTCTCAAATGCTTTGGGACATTCTGCTTGCTCTCAGGGGCCCTGTCAGTTGTATGTTTATGCTTCGAAACCCGTGTACGTGACGGTTGCACCAGTGTTGCGGAGTTCCCACTCCGAGATTGGAATGATTCCGGAATCATTCCGCATTTTCGCGAACACGGAATGGAATTGGAATGGAATGGCGGTATCGTTGAGGGGAATGGAATGGGAATGGAATGGGCCCGGGGTCTTTATCTTATTTCGTTTTGTTTTTTTTGGGGGGGAGGGGGGGTGCTTACGTTCAGCTAAACTGAGCCAGTCAGCGAGTCAGTTGCTTAGAAATAAAATGAGCGGGAAACTGCTAGCCCGCGTGGAGCCATAACAGAGTTATACGCAAAAGATCCGTTACAAAACAAAGCGTCAGAGCAAAGACCAGAGGGGGAGGGGGAAGGGGTGGCGGTGGCGTCTTTCACGGACGCGTAGGCGACGGGCTTCACTGGTGTTACACGGGAGCGAAACAAGAAATCAAGCATCAAGCTAAAGAAACGAAGGGAGCGGCAAAGAAAGAAACCGCGATGCACGGCACCTCATCATCCTTCTTGTCTTGCTTTATTTTTTATTTTTATTTTTTGCGACGGCATGGAGAATGCACGCGCGCACAGATTGAGATCTGGGAGTGGGGGGCGATTCATAATTCGCAGAGCTCTGATAACTCGTTGTCTCGCACGCCGCCGAAAGATGATCAGTTATTGTTTTCTTATAGTTCGAGGAGCGTTGTTTAGCAGGTGGCCAACCCTGCTGCCTTCCACGTGCATTCGGGCGCACTTCTTTGAAGTGCGAAATCTGGGTTATGGACCTCTGCGGACGCTTCGGAGTCATCTCAGGCAATCCAGAACCGTGAGTTTAGTAAGACCAGTGCTTTTTTGAGGCATTTAGATTTTTGTTTTGCAAATGTGTATGGAATTATGCGTTTTATAATGTCAGCTTTATGAAGCAATGGTGAGGGTGCAGGCTAGCTGGTGTAAATTGAGCATAGTTGCAAACCCGAGACTGGGGATACGGACGAGGGACAAACACAGAACGACACGGACGAAGTCTCAAAAAACCTCGTCCGTGTCGCTCTGTGCTTGTCCCTTGTCCGTATCCCCAATCTCAGGCTTACAACTATGGTCAGCTTTATGCTGCTTATGCCGGAAACATTGCACAATGTAGCTGTCAAGCGCCGATTTTTACATTTAGGTATTAGAGGAAGGGAATGGAGCGATTGAGCCATTCAAGGATCGGGAATGGGCTCAGTGTCCCCATTCCCAGGAGTTGAAAGAATTGAATTATCGAAAACTCTAATTCCCGGAATGGAATTGGAATGGAATGTGGGTGTGTCCATTCCGCAACACTGGTGCACCCCCTCGCGTTGCGGCCTAAGGTATTGTCGGCAAACAAGCCCCAACTTTTCCAATTTACTTTAGAACGAAAATTGTGTTCACACAATTCGTCTCTACCATCGTTTTAATCATTTTAGTAGCTGAAAAGTATGCCAATAAAAAGTTATTGCAAGTGCAGCTTCCCTTCAAATTAATGAATTGTGGCTTTCTTAATTATATGCGAAATATTTTATTGAAATCAAAAATTCAAAAACCTACCGAGTACCCAGATGTCCTGATCTTGGTCGCAATGCAAGCATATAATGTTTTTTTAATAACAATTAAATCAACAATGTTTGTATCAAGCAACGACCACGACAAATATATAGAGAAGACTTAAACGAAAAGGAAATTAAACCAAGAAAACAGAAAATAGTAATGCGCTTCGGCTCGAACCGCCTAATTACATTTCTGACGTATATTCATTTCTGCATTATACCAGGCCGTATCCGCGAATGAGCTCTTCAGAGTCCGCCTTGGTCTATCGGGTTTACCTTGGCAAAGTAAGACTCGTGTACAAAACATATAGAACTTTGTGGCGGCAACTTCGCAGTGCTCATTTTCAGAGCTTCCATGTAACCATCGGAAAAACGTTCCGTATTGTTTCATCGACATTCGTTTCATCGACAGGTTGTTAGGGACGCCATGCTCGAAAAGTACATTGATGGCGTGATTATCAACTCCGTCCACAGCATCCTCTATGCTTGTTGCTGCTGGGGCTCTGGAAAGCGTGTCGGCCAAGAGCTGTTCCTTTCCTGGAACAAACTGGAGGTTGAAGTAATATTTTAGTAGGCGAAGAAAAAAACGTTGAGGTCTTGGCGACATGTCCCCCAACACATTGCCGGCAATTTGAATGAGCGGCTTGTGATCAGATTGGGCTGTGAACTTGATGCCGTAAAAAAGCGTAAAATTTCACTCAGCCAAGGGTAGCTCGAGGGTCTTCTTTTTAACTTGTGAGTATCGGGACTCGGCATCAGTTTATACTTGGAAGCGCAAGCAGTTGGTCGCCACTCTTTGCCGTGAAGCTGAAGCAACACCGAGCCTAGCCCAAGTCTGGATGCATCCGAAGACACCTTGGCCGGCTTCGTCGGATCAAAAATTGCCAACTCAGGTTGTGGCAAGACAGTCTTTTTAGTTCTTCGAACGGTTTTTAGTAAATTGGAAGCCATTCGAATATAACATTTTTTTCTTATCAACTCTCTGAGGGCATATTGCCACGCGCATCGGCGAGCAAGCGCGTGCGTGGCCGAGTGGTTACCGCACTTGACTCTCGTGCGGTAGCTCAGGGTTCGACTCCTGGAAGGCCGCGTCTTTTATTTAATCTTGCAATTTAGACTTCTGGTAATTTCCAGAACCGTGTTGCTTGTTCTAGAGTTAGAATGCTCTACGCTGCCGAATCTTCTAGGCCGATTGTTCCAGAAGTCCACGCGTGTACAAAAGGGGTCCCACGTGGCGAGCAGGAGTCAGTCTCGCCCCAGCGTTTCACTCCTGTTACGCCGACTTCGACGCCCGCGACGCTGTGCTGCTATCCTCCGTTTCCTTTTAACTTTTATTTTGGGAACAAGTTCGCCCCGTTAAACGTTTTAGCTTCTTCAGTTATTCCTTGCTCGTCACCTCGTCATTCGTCACATTCTTGGTGGAGGTGATGGGTACCGCATTTCCGAGCAGCGTTCCCTCCAGAGCCTACAGTGCTAGTCCGATTCCAAGCCCGGTGACAAGACCACTCTACGCAGAACCTGAAACTCGGACCAGCCGCCGCACCAGGGCAGAGGATCCTGAATACGGTTTGCTGCTGGACAAGCCCAAGTCGAAGAAGATGACGATGGCAAACCAGGCGCACACCGCGGCCGCTTCTGCTGTCGTATACCTGCCCGTCGCAACCAGAACTCCGACGCCGTTCCACGAAGACGCCCACGTGGACATTGAGAGGACTGGCTGCAACACTATGAATGTGTGGCCCGCCATAACGGGTGGCCAGCTGAGCACTGCTTGCAGAACATTTACTTCTCGCTGGAAGGAACAACGAGGCACTCACTGGAAAACCACGAGGCTTCTTTGACGTCGTGGAAGGTGTGCGAGCAAGAACCGAAGAAAACTTTTACCTGCCAACATCGACGTGAGAGGGCCGAAAATTTCCTGCGAACAAGAACCCAAGGCCTAATTGAGAGCATGACCAGCTTCGTCGAGGATGTTCTCCGCCTGAGCGCCCGCGCCAGTCCTCAGGCTACGGAGGAGAAGAAGCTGCACCACCTGATGAGGGTGTGAAAAGCGAGATATTCATCGGTCGCATCCGCAATCCCCGACGACTGCCGACGGGTTCGTTACGGAGGCACGCGCCAGACACTACCAGCGACACCCTGACGTAACCACTCTGGCGACATTCCGATCCAAACTTAGCACCACCCTCCCCGGCATCCGTGACATTGTCCGTGAAGTCGTCCAGGAGTAACTGAAGAAGCTGCTGCCCACTACCGCACGCCGGGCCTCGCTCTCCATCGCCGAGGCGGTGCGGGAATGAGTTCAAAGAGCCATCCAACCAGAGGCTCCAGTCGTCATGGCAGCTCCCGAGGAGCCCACGTTTACTTACACAGCAGTGGCCCGACGGCCACCGCCACCTCCTCGCACCTATGTCGCACCGCCCCGACTTCAGTCTCCTGCGCCGCAGCACGACCGACGCCACGACGACCAGGTCCAGTCGCCCGCCAGGAGCCCCGCGTACCCCGGAAGACCGACGTGAGGTGGACGCTCGACCGACGCCCACTGTGCTTCCACTGCGGGGAGGCAGACCACACCTACCGCCGATGCCCATACCGACGACTCGGGCTGCGCGGGTTCCACCCGAACGACGCGCGCCCCCGTTATGGTGAATGACCTCGGGAGATCGACGAGCACCTGCGAGGCTGCGACGACCTCAGTCCCCCGAGCCTGCGTCTCGCCGAGAGTTCTGGTCGCCGTCGCCGCGACGTCCAGCTTCGCCGATGCACCGACCCCGACGTGAAAGCCTGTCGGCTCCTCGCTCCTCGCCGGGGAAACTATGCTCGGCAGCCCTGGAGGTGGGGTTGGCGAAGACGACCGACGCCAAGATCCTCCACGAACGTCTGAGGGCCCTCACTCGAACGCTACCAGAGACCAAAGCGACGCCCCTGCAACGGTGTCCAACAACCTAGACGTCGTCATCGACGGCCACGACGCATCAGCACTCCTGGACACCGGAGCAGACTACTCGGTCTTGAGTGGAGACTCTCCCGCCGCCTTCGAAAAGTCACGACGCCGTGGAATTGACCTTAAATACGAGCTGCCGGAGGGCACCTCATCACACCAGTCGGGAGATGCACTACTCGCGTCGAGATCCACGGTGAGACGTGCCCTGTGAAGTTCGCCGTTCTGCAAGACTGTTCGATGGACGTTATCCTCGGAATGGACTTCCTTTGTGAGTATGGCGCCGTCCTTGACCTCGGAACAAACCAGTTGACACTGCCAAAGCCTGTTTTGCCGCCCGTGGAGACCAACACGAAGTCAACCGCCATCCGAGTTATCGCCGACCATGTGAACCTGCCGCCGCGGTCGAGTGTTTTCGTCACCGTTGTAACCGAAGCAGCCATCCACGGTGAAGCTCTTCTGGAAGGCAGCATCCAATCATGCCTCGGAAAACCTCACTCATGAGTGCCCTCACTCACGCTCACTCACCCTCATCTTCTCAGGTGAGGTAAGGTTGAGTGAGTTTCCGAAGCAGTAAAATTCATGAGTGTGAGTTTCAGCGAGGGCGGTGAGGGCCATGAGGGCTGTGAGGACCGTGAGTGAGTGAGGGCCGTCAGGGCGGTGAGTGGGTGAGGGGCGTGAGGGGTGTGAAAACCATGAGTGCGTGAGGGGCGTGAGGGCGGTGAGTGCGTGAAGGTGTTAGTGTGTGAGGGCCGTGAGGGCGGTGAGTGCGTGAGGGCGGTGAGTGTGTGAGTGGCATGAGGGCCGTGAGGGGTATGAGTGCGTGAGGGCCGTGAGGGCGGTGAGTGCGTGAGGGGTGCGAATGCCATGAGTGCGTGAGGGGCGTGAGGGCGGTGAGTGTGTGAGGCCCCGTTCAGACGGAGCAACTTTCTCAGCAATTTTGGTGTTGCTGCCGGTTGTTCCCTAGCTTTCCCTAGATCGACACGAATTGTTGAGATCGGGTCCGGCTCGAAACAAGTGAGCAACTCGGAGCAATTCGAAGACGTTTGAAGCGGCTGCATCCAATCAGGGACGCAATAATTTCACGTGATACCTCGTGCCGGTGATGATGACAATAAAAGAGTTGGTTCAAGTTTGAAATCGATCGTTTTGGAAATCAACTGTTTCAAAAAGGTGCATTAGTATTCTCAACGAAATTTAAATGCATAAAAAACACGTTTATAGCGGCAAATGTTTATCTAAATAATAAAAAAACATCATGATGATGATGGCAAATTGCAGCAGTTGGTTGCTGCGTGTGAACGCGGGTGTTGCTGGGGTTGCGACGTCAAGTTTCTGGGCGAAATTGCCCAGAAACTTGACGTCGCATGGTGACGCCGACTGCCTGTCCAGAGCCCCCGTCGAAGCGCCTGGCTGTACCGACGTGGATGACGACGAGTGTTTCCTAGGTGCCGTAGACACCGACGACATGGCAAGTCTTCAACGAGACAATCCGGAGCTCCGCGCCCTGATTGGTCATCTAGAAGGACGAGGAAGTACCGTTCTTCGCGTCTTTTCACGAGCCCTGCCGACCTTCGGTATTCGAAGAGGTATACTTTATAAGAAAAAAATCGGAACCAGTAATTCGCCGTGGCTTCTGGTAGTCCCTACCGGCCTTCAAGAAGAAATTTTTCAAGCCTGCCACGACGACCCGACTTCAGGACACCTCGGTTATAGCCGGACACTGGCCCTAATACGTGGAACGTTCTACTGGCCCAAGCTTCCGAAGACGGTCCATCTCTACATGCGATCGTGCAATGAGTGCCAGCGACGCAAGAAACCGCCGTCGAAGCCAGCAGGTCGCCTTCAGCCGATTACCCCTCCATCCAAACCGTTCCAGCAAATTGGAATGGATTTGCTGGGTCTTTTCCACCATCGACTTTGGGAAACTGGTGGATGATCGTCGCCACAGGTTATCGTACACGTTACGCCAAGACAAAAGCCCTTCCGTCAGGGACTGCTGTAGAAGTCGCCAAGTTCTTCATCGAGTCCATCGTCCTCCGGCATGGTGCCCCGAAGTCCTGATCACAGACCGAGGGTCATCGTTCATGGCGCAGTTGAGACAGGAAATCCTTCTGTCTAAGCCAGACGGACCACCGTCGGACGAACTGCATACCATCCGCAGACAAATGGGTTGGCGGATGGCTCAACAAGACCATCGCCGACATGATCTCCATGTACGTCGACGTGGAGCACAAGACATGGGACGAGGTATTGCCGTAGGTCACATTTGCCTACCAATACGGCCGTACAAGAGACCACATGGAGTGAGGCCCTTCCAGCTGGTCTATGGCCGGAAGGTGATGACTATGCTAGACTCAATGTTGCCGCACGAGCCTTTCAACGGCGGAAACGATAACGCCCAGGTGGTTGCTCAACGGGCAGAAGAGGTCCGCCAGCTAGCTAAACTACGAATTCAAGACCAGCAACATGTCGTCGCCGGCCGATACAATCTTCGCCGGCGTGACGTCCACTTTCATCCGTGGGACAGAGGATGGGTCTGGACACCGATTCGGCGATTTGGGCTCAGCGAGAAGCTTCTGAAGCGCTACTTTGGACCCTATAAGGTTTTTCGCCGTCTCCGAGACCTAAACTACGAGGTGCGTCCCGACGGAACTAGACCATCAAGACGACGCCAACCACAACCCGAAGTAGTCCACGTGGTGCGCCTCAAGCCGTATTACGTAAGATAGAACTTTAAACTCTCGTCAAACTGTGAACTGTGAACTGCGGCTCGCGATTCTGCTGTCCTTTTGTTTTGAATTTGTTTGTTTGTTTTGTGCTGCATCGGGACGATGCACTTTTTTTAAAGGGGGAATAATCGCCGCGAGCGCAGCTAACCAAGTAGGCAGAGCGCCCGTGGGCTAACGGTTATCGCGATTGCCTTTACGCAGAAGGCCAGCGTTTGATTCCTGGCCGCGGCTACACATTTTTGTTGATGCTGTAATGTGATGGTCTGGTAAATTCGAGAACCGTCTTGTTGATTCGAGGTAAGGATGTTCTACGCGCCGAACCTACTACGCCTAATGATCCAGATGCCCACGCGTGTACAAAGAAGCTCCGCGTGGCAAGCCGGAGTCAGTTTCGCCCCAGCGTTCGACTCTGCTGTCACGCCGACTTCGACGCCTGCGACGCTCTGCTTTTTTCTGATTTGTTTTTGTTTTGGGCACAAGTTCGCCCCATTAAGCTTTTCAGTTTTCCCCTGTTATTCTTTGTTTCACCTGTTCATTCGTGACAATATGAGCGTTCTATGTGCGAGCTCCTGCTCCCTGTGTATTCCATGCGCCTCTCACCAGGCGGCGCTAAAACTCAACCCTCCTGATAGTCTTGGGGGCCGTGGGTCCCGCGGGTATGCTGCAGGACACCACTTTCAGGGGCGAAGCTCCTTAGTGTCCAGCCTTGTCTGTCCGTCCGTTCGTTCGTCCGTCCGGCGTCTGTGTTCACAAAAACAAATGTTTGCGCAGTCAACAGGATTCGAACCTGTGCGGGAAGACCCCAATGGATTTCTAGTCCATCGCCTTAACCACTCGGCCACGACTGCGGGACGAGTAGGGGCTCTGAGATGTGTTAGTAACTCAAGAGCTGGGGTTTCTGTCATGGATGAAACGTTGCATGTAGCCTCTCAACGTCTATACAAGAGAGGGTGCTGCGGCCAAATGCGTATATAATCGCGTTAAACTTTGCATGCATTCGCTCAACGTTTATAGACGAGAGGGCGCTGCGGTCAAATGCTCAAATGCGTACATGACCAAGTTCCATACACACATTCCCTTTCTGACATGGACCTTTGACTTAAGCGGTGGAAATACGTTCTCACGGCTTCTAGCGGATCCAAGTTCATCCGCTAGAAGAACCACTGGCTCTGCATTTCACCGACCATAAAGCAGTAATAATGAAGTCGAAACGCAACCTAAAAACTAAGCACTACCTTTGAGCAATAAAAAAATCAGCACCATCAGCACTACCTATGAACAATAAAATCAGCATCATCAGCACCACCAGAGCTTCGCCCCAATCAACATCATTCACCACGTGGAGATGCGGTCATATTATTTCTGATCAAGCGAGATTTACCATATCTATATGAGGTTATTAGGCTATGTTCCAAATCTTATCCGAGTAACATGCCTCCTACGTCCGCAAAAAATATTACTTGTAATCACGAATAAACGGAGTAAACAGTACTCGTCTGCTCAGTACTCGATTTTGGAGCGGCCTGGATACTATGCAGATTGACTTTGTCTTGGGCTACGGCACAAAGAAAACATAGCATTGATGGCGGAAAATAGCAGACGATATAATTTGATCATGAAGAAACACTCGACGAAACAATAATACTTAACCGCTTCAATTCTTTTTTTTTATTACATTGACGATGTGTTTTTTTTTCTAGGTGGTTTTATTAGCTTTCTTGCTCCTTTTTGGGCTGTATATTGAGATCAATATAACTTACTGCTTTCAGTGAGACATCAAAAAATTTATTTTTATACTAATCATCGCGATTTTGCTGTCAGGGGAGCGGGCAAAAACCCAGCGGAGGCAAAGTGAACGCAGGTCGACGTACGGCGAACGCCGTGCCAGCTCACTGCGTGCATTAGTTCGCAACCTCTAGCTAGAACAACCATTTAGACTAATAGTACTACGCTTCTATAACACCCTCGGTCCCTTGTTCAATTTCGTGACTGCGCCGTAGCAAGAGGTGCATGTTTGCGCCTGAACGCCTTCTCGGTCAGCGAGGGTCGTCATGTACCGCGTTGGCCTCATTGAAAATAGCGAACGGCGACGAAATGGTTTTATAAAATTTGAGTGCTAGTCTTAGTGGCTGTTCTCCAGCTTACAAACAAATGCACGCATTGGTCTTGCGAGGCGTTCGGCGTTTGTCGACCTGCGTTCACACGACTTCTTCGGGGCGGCTTTTTCGCTCACTCCCTGTGCCATCAAAATCTTGAATTACTTTCGTTATTAGTTGTATTTAATAAGTAGTCATCAGAAGAAAAGTGTAACTACTGCATAGTACGCAAGCGTGGAGTAAGTCACGACGACGACTAGAGCAATGGCTGCGTGGAGACGATGGCAGACGACTGAACCAGAACCCGGCCAAACCAAAACTACCCGTTGAAAGTGTCTTGTCTTGCAAATGTATTACTAATCTAATATCTTGGGGCTTGTTTTGTGACATTTGGTTTTTATGCAATGCTCTAATATTTACTAGTCTTTTCGTGCTTTATTCGTAGTCTTTATATTCGCCCACTAATCACTAAATGCAAGTGACAATTTTAGAAATAAAAATAAAAATTGGGTAGCGTTAGTTGGGTGCGTACGTGTTGATGGATACTTTGTGGAACGATCTATTCACAACATTTATTAGCCATTGAATACCTGGAAAATAAATTAGAAAACAAATACTATGCGCCAAATGCTGCTGACCTGTGACTCCCGTTGAGAAGTGGAAGAGTCAAAACAGAGTCACGCGAATCATTGACTCTCTAAGAGAGTCGTGAGGTGTCAAAGGGAGTCATGGAGGTAGCGAAGAGAGTCATGGAAGCAGCGACTCCCTTTGGGCTCCTTTTTTTAAGAGTGTACGACTACCGCGCACTGAAGAAACCCGCATCCACCAGCTCTGGGCGCTGCCATCTTACCGGTGAGATCACGGCTCTTGCAAGGTCCCGTGACGAGTAGTCACTCGGTTGTTATGGGCACGGTGCCAGCTCGGGTAGTTGCTATGGTGCGGCATGTGACCAATCTCAGTGAGAGGCGGCACAGGGAAATGCGTGGCGCTACTCTGGCAGCTACGCTGCCATATACAGTGGTTCTAGTGTGCGCTAGCCTACTGGTCACCGATCTCTCCGATGACCTGTCGGTAGCCAGCTCGACGCAACAGGCCCACGCTCAGGCAAGCGCGAGCTACATAGCCGAGTCTTCCAGCATCCCACATGCCCACACCGCTACATGCCCAGATAGCTCAGCTGCCAGTACTAGAGCCACTAAATAAGCTACGCTTCAGAGTGCCGACACTTGGCTCGTGCTGTGGCTTAGCATCATGGCTGCGTATCTGAAGCCTTAGCTGAAATCGCAGGAAACGCTATTCAGTCCTCCACAAAAGTTTAAACAGTCCGCGACGGAGAAAAGCAATCCCCCGATGACCTGTCGTTAGCACAGCTCGATTCAAAGAAGCCGCACTTTTGAGCAAGTCTGCAGTTGCGTCAGCACGCAAAGCCCCAAGTCTAGCCAAGCGCCCACATAATGTCGGGGAACGGAGCCGTTGCTCTACGCGCAGATCAGTTAGTAGCTAGCCAGAACCAGCCGGTATTTTAAGTTTGCGCTCCTAGACGGCGTCGTCGGCACCTTAATTTGCAAGAAGACGGCATCGTCTAAAAATAATATATACTCAGTTCAGATGTAAGCTGAAACTAGAAGCACCACTATCAGCACGAGCTTTCTGCCACTGCTAACACAAGTGGGAACAGGAAGACAACCGCAAACAAAGCACTGCAGATGCCATCGATCTCGTGCTGTCCCAGCTTAAGGGTGCACGGAGTATAGTACACCCTGCTTCGGGTGCATGTTCCCTACATTGTCCTTCCTTTTTGTTACCTCTTTACCAATGATGAGTACATCTACTATACTCTGTTTCACCTTATAATGTACCGCAGGAAAGGCTACAAGCGCGAGCTCCTTGCTCTGGGGAACATCTCGGCGGCACAAGCTCTCGTGACTTAAGAGCGGCTGCCAACGCTATGAGCTCGCGCTTCTTGCCTTCGCTGCTGTACAACATAAGGTGAAACGAAGTATAGAGTGATTTTACACGATCTAACGTCGTTTTCGTTCTTGATACACTCGTGCCTTTTCGCGTGGCTAGTGATATATGAGCCATTTATCCGCCCAATCATTTTTGTATATATATTGAAGTGCGCTTTATCCGGTGTGACTCAACACGAGAGATGGTCCTTGTCTAATTCGGTGAATTCTGAGATGCAATTTAACCGCATAAATAACGCACCGGGTCACCGGGTGCGCGATCGCGTCACGTTCTGGCACACTCATTGCAACAAAGGGTGCCTTCCCCTAAGACAGACAGACATGGAGGCACCCAACCTTCTTCATTCAGCTTGGTAGCTTGATTGTCCTGCTCGGTATTCTAATAAATCTTTTTTTTTCTCGTTCATATCGATGACGCCAATTAATCACCGAACGTCCTCACATATCTGGCAGAATATTTCTTGGAAAAAGTTGTATGCAAAACGTAATGATTTAAAAAAAAATTATTGTACTGCTGTTTGCACAGAATGGGTACCTCTGCCGTACTGCACGTGGCTCGAGAGTCCCAAATAAGAAAAAGAAAAACAAAACCGTGACGTTCAACGTTCGCTCATTTCTAATATCACCTTTTCTTTCCTGCTTGGACAGTTCCAGGTCTACCTCCATTTTGTTTAAGGCGCTCTGTGTTCTTAGTCTACAATTGGCCAACCTTCCGTCTGAGGGCATTTCTTAATTGTTCTGTATTCGTCGTAATTCGCTAGGAACCAAACCATCTAAAGTCAAAGTCACCCTGTGCTTGGATAGGCTTACCTCGAGCTCAAGCTTCTTGGCCTAAACAGTCCTCGTTTACCACGGCCTTTCGTTACAAGCTCCTGAATGGGTAAGCATATTTACCTGTCACTAAGTTTATTTTATATTGTATTAGCCAATAAGTTAGCGGAGTGAGAACTGCCCAAGCAGCACGAATTATGGCCAAGCATAGGCCAATGGCTGGCGATGACCTTTTCGATAATGGCCAAACAGTGGCCATTCATTGGCCAATGCTTGGCCGAGGGCTGATGGCCAGAGAAAGGCCAGTCATCGGCCAATGGCTGGCCACTGTCTGGCCACTGGCCAAAGGACCATTGCCAGCCATTGGCCAATGGTTGGCTAAATTTGTGCTGCTTGAGTGGCCATCTGAAATAAAGTTAATGGCATTTTTCCGACAAAATAAACTACGCATCCTGTAGAGCTCACACTCCCAGAAGATGTAGCTATTTGCAAGTGTTAAACGGTTTGTGGAATAGGGAGTTTTAGAATGGGGTGGCCCGCTGCTTTTTGTCTTCCGAGAAAATTGAATAGTCCTACTGCTCATGCGCAGCGAGACGCGTTCAGTTGCTCGGTAGACGTAATCTGTTGGGGAGCCTGATCTAAAACCAGATTTTCGACGAGCGGAATACTGTTTATAAGAGCTTTATTCGGAGTTCATGAACACGTCCTCGTAACTTAGACAGCATAGCCAACGGTACGTTTAAATAATTGTATCGATTGGGGAGTTGATTTTCAAAATTCAAAACAATTCGTTCATTTATGAAATAGTATGCTTACGCGGTGTTTTAAACACTTTTGATGAGAATATTGCATCCAACGAAGCACGCAGGTGCATGAAGTTGATATGCGTCTTATACCGAAAAATATGGCCATTTTCTTGTACGAAAAGTTTCAAAACGGTTTTCAATTAGTATGTACCGGTGAGATTAGTTTTCATTTTGATTTATCATAAGATATAAATCGCTAGTTTTATGTAAGCGGGGAGGTAGGGCTTTCGGGAATACGTGGCTTCTTTTGAAGTAAGATAAGCACACATCTTTCAACAAAATCCCTGGACTGCGGCTCTGCTCAGAATAATATCAGCGCTCAAGCGCGCTTTTGTATTGGGGGTTTCCGTCAGAGTAATAAGTTAAACGTGTGATTTTTGACCCAAGACACGGAAAGTAATCTAATAACAACCTACTGTGATAATAGACACTGATACGTTTACAAATATTAGTAGTGAGAGTGACGAAACGATCATTAGAAGAAAAACAAATGAGTTGTTTTCAGCACAATCATAAAAAAGCTAGTGGTAACGTATGGATGCACTCTTTGTTGCATAGCATTGATGTTACGTAAAAAAGTTGTACACATTTTTTGCTTCGACGGCGCGAACATCTTCGTACGTATTTGATATAACAATATTAATAATAATGCTTAATTTCTTCGATGCACCAGAACGACCAGCTGATCAAAATATGGTGGCACATAAATCAAACCCAAAAGAAACTCCAGGTTCATTATCACATTCTTCGAGAAAAGCCATGCAGAATAAGAGTAAAAAAGATGCAACTCAAGCTTCCTTTTCAAAACAAGCAAATCTTAAATTATGTTTAATCAAAGAAACATGTTATTCCAGCACTTCTCCAGGGTCCCGTCTCCTGTAACACAAAGATTATTTGCGTTATGACGTAGCGGGTGGAGTGTTCGAAAGAACGCCGCAAACTTTTCTTTTCTCACAAACCCGCAGATCATTTTACCTTGATGACGTTTTTTACTGAAGGGGGGGGGATTTCTAGGACTCCCTAGGTGGCGAACAAGAGCAGCACGAGAAAGCGGGCGGAGACGAATGGGGTTTATACGTGGGACGTCACAACAAAGATTATCAGCTTTGAACAACATGTGTGATGGTCTTTAAAAGAAACGACGGAGGATTGGGTTAATTGCATTTTAAAGTTAACACCGTGAAAGCTTACAGTTTTGTTTCAGATGTATTTCCGCTGATAAAGCAGAATTTACTGAAAAGTGTACCAGCTGTTCCTTTCCTTTGCCTTGGCTTTTAGGGTGTGATAAAAGTGTATCCCGACGTGGCTAGATCAAAACCAGCCGACTAGCGCCGCCCACCTACGGACGCATTTCGCCTCGGGGCAGTTGTTCCGATATTAACCGGACAAAGTTATTTTACTGTTTTACTCACGTAGGCGACCAAGAGCGCCGGTGTGGTTGTCTTTCCTAGATAAGTCAAACCGAGATTAATTGTGCTTTTAATAACGGAAGCAAGACCAATGGTTCACATAGAAAGTATATAGCAATGAAATGAACGAAGGACGGATACCCACAATTCTTTAACTTTTTTTTTCTTTTCTAGAAAGGATTGTGAATGTCCACTGATCGTCCATATCAGTGTTTTATTGTTTCTTTATGAACTCTAGTTCATCCAACGGGCTCTGCTACATGTAAATAACGTAATGTTAGGTTGGCAATATTGACGGTTATGTTTTAAGAACACGACAACTCCAAGCGTTTATAGTAAACAATCAAATTTGTTACGTGAAATTGTAACACTCACCACCGTATTCGTCATTGACAGCTGATTATCCTGAGCCTGACGTCAAGGGTAGGAAGTGCAGGACGTCACTGCATTCACCTGACACTACATGAGCTGACACGATACTTTGGCTTGCGCGTATTTCGAAAATTGGGCGCTTCTCTGTTCCTTGCCGTTTCTCCGTTGGAAAACCCAAAGGCAGGTGGGTTGAAAACGGGGGATGGGTATTGGGGCGATTTAAACACCCTCCGCATTTCTAGTGGTGTGGAAAAGAAGAGGAAAAGGGCATAAAAGGGTAAGAAGGTGGGGGTGGTGATCGCCTCAGCCTCGCACAATAACCTCCTATATAGTGCTCAGACATTTCAGAAATGTACTATAACATATTCGGCGGAAAGGATGTCCTCCTTCACAACTCCTCCCTTCCTCTCTCTTTCTCCCGAATTTTTTCTGCGGTACTTTCTGACTCCGAATTTTGTGTGTGTGTGTGTGTGTGTGTGTGTGTGTGTGTGTGTGTGTGTGTGTGTGTGTGTGTGCGTGTGCTGTGTGTGTGCGTGTACGTGTGTGTGTGTGTGTGTGTGTGTGTGTGTGTGTTCTGCGCGTGCGCGCGCGCGCGCGTGTGTGTTCTGTGTGTGTGTCATATTTCTTTTAATTTCCCCTCCTCCGGTTTTCGCTCGCAAACTTCCGTCGCCCACTCATCTCTCAAACATTACCGACGTCGGTACTCACACCGTCTCTCAGTAGCCCCGGTAACGGTGTTGAAAGTGGCGGAAGATAAACTCTAAAACAGTGTACTCCGCGTGAGGCTCCACAACATCACAAAGTTCGATCTTCGCTTCGATTGCGAAGCGAAGATTTTGATCTCAAAAATTTCGTTCTCAAAGATGTGACACGGCCCTTTGTCGTCACCGACAACTTCCAGAAACGACGATCTTGCGACGAGAAAGTTCAAAGTATTCCTAGCCTGCCTAGGGACAACCTCATACACAGTTTGACTCTAACTCGGTGCAGGGATGTAGGTACACGTGGGCGCGACGTCATGAGTGCAGCCGTTCAATCAGCCGGCCCCACGGTGTTGCTCGCGCGCGCTCTGATGAAGCTCACTGCGACTTTGTGTTTCTCAATGGTGCTTGAATTTGAGCACCGAGAAAGTTTGAATGAGTCACACCTCGTTCCGCGTGACGCCATATACCGCGAGACTGCAATCAGCACGGTCCGCGAACTTGGGCCCCAACTTTGTGTTTTACAAAGTTGGCGATCCTGCTCTGAAGCATTGAAGAAACTGTAGCGCCAACTTTTGGGGTAATATTAGCTCAACTGATTGGACCTCGCTTTCTCTGTAATGCTCTCGCTGTTTTTTCCCCTTCTCTGCAGTGCAGGAGAACGGAAAAAATCAATTCGACTTTCGAAATCCTCTAGATTGTACATCGTAAACAATCGAAAGTGCTGAATTCAGACAATAGCTGGGATACCCGTCTCACATTACGGCGTGGTGGTTTCAGAATATTTCGTTTCTCGAAGCTTCTTACATTTTAAATTTTATTTGGAACGTGTGAGCGGCGCTCCTCAGCTCAAGCTCTTCGCCTACCATAATTGAGAAACTCACCGGCTCGATAGATTTTTCGAGGCAAATTTGTCTTTTAACAAATACTCAATTTATTATCTGAATTTTTCAGAGATATGTAATGTACAGCTTAAAAAAAATGAACGACACCGAAAACGTTACTAACATCCAGAACAATGTAAAATAGTGCAGTCTCTCGGCAGGATTTGAAGTAACCACCTTAAAATTCTAGGCCAAGTACTCTACCGAGCGCGCGAGGGAGATAAGCCGTTTCCTCTCCTAGTGACGAGTAGCCCTTTCGTGGGCGTTCGATGCTTTCGAACGCCGCGCGCCTCTCGGCTTTGAAAGCGTGTGGGAATTTTATGCTGCTCTCATTGCACGGAGTTTATCAGAAATGGTAATAAATGGGCATAATCAAGTACTGTGTTTTTGTGCGCGATTTTGTTCCGCACAAAGAGCTAGCAACGCTTTCACACGTTGCGACAGTTTGCGAAGCGAAAGTTTGTTTTTTACATAAAAATAGCGTCCACTGAGTCAAGCCAGGATGCCTCATGCTCTAGTGCGTGGTTCTCAAATGGGGGTCCGCGGAACGTTTGTGCGTCCACGATGCCATTCTAGGTATCCGCGCTTATATGTTCGCTAACAAATCGGTGTAAAACGTTGAAGCAACATTACGTTCTCCATTTCCTCTTTCCGCTTCCAGGGCGTCCTAAAAACAATCACCCACTATGAAAACGTAGGTAAATCTGTAGGCGCAACGAGGGATCTGGTCATTTAAGATCCAGCAACCACTTTTTCGAATGACGTCGTCCGGTGACGGAAGGTTCTCACCCGGCTTTCTTGCCGCAGCACCGGGCACTAGCTCTTCGTGTTCGGGGAGTCGCAGCCTCATCCTCTTTGGTCCAAATTGCGTACTGCTGAGAACGCACTCCGCAGCTTTTCCTTGTCGTGAAGAATCCTTGCCAGGCTACTTTTGGGAATGGCATACTTCGTTGCAAGCGCCGTTTTCGTGAAGCAACCAGCTATCGAAATCATTAATGACTTCGATCTTTTTTCTAACGTGAGCGCACGGTGCTGTCTGCTTCGCGGCCGCCATCGGAGAAAATAGGACACTAGGCCTAAGATGCGAGCAGAACTGCCGAAGCCTTGTTGAGCCAAGCCTACCCAACATAGCCACCTATGCGTAAAAATATGAGAAAAGAAAACTCCCCAAACCATGCGTACATGCTAATTTTGGGGAGTAAAGCTAATAAGTATTAAGAACATTTTTAATACGGTTTTATTACTCAAGAGTTATTTTCTTTTCTGCGATAGCGAAAAATATGCCGGCGTCAAAGTTCCGTTTCCGGTTCCGTTTACCCGGAGAAGCGAGAATTTGAGTTCCGATTAACGGGATTACTTTTACATTGCATGAATAGAAAACCAAACAACTCCGAGATAGTTGTTTCGTTTAAGCAACAATTCCGTTTAAGCGATTTCCGTTTAACGAGATTCTACTGTATATATATATATATATATATATATATATATATATATTGTGGCGACCAAGTGGCGCGACCAGCGCTGCCAACTTGGGCGCCGAAGTGCTCGAGGGACAGCGCGTGCTAAGGCGTGATTGCGCGCGCGTTTCAGAATAGATTCAGTCTTGGCTGGGCAAACCGTCGTCTCCGCCTGCTTATTCTGTGTCCCCAAAACACCCTCACAGTTTGGTGGAGGTGCGGAATTCACTCCCCTACCTCCTTCCTAACTTCGGGACAACATACCGTCGGCCTCGGCCTTCCAGTAACCTTGCCCTGGAGCTCCGGAGCCGGATTATACCCAGGCCGACTATGTCGACATCAGCACCGCCCACCCACACTACGTCTTCATTGCTGGTCGGGCTGCCCCCACGGCTGCACCGGCTTCTACCTCAACGCAGACGGCCCCGAATCCAGCTGTGCTTCAACCTCCGGCTCTCTTGTCACCTCCGGCGCCTTCCTTGCCAGCTACTCACCCTCCGACGCCAATCATCTGCTTGCCTTCCCGTCTACGCGACCCCCGAGTTTTCTCGGGACTCGGTGACGAAGATATAGAAGAATGGGCCGATTTCTACGCTCGGGTGAGTCTGCACAACAAATGGGACGACCCAACCAAGCTAGCGAATGTTATTTTTTATCTGAGTGATGTTGCTAAGACCTGGTTTCTTAACCACGAAACAGAAATGCCTTCCTGGGAAGCATTTTTCTCCCGAATTCAAGAGATATTTGGCCGCCCGGAAGATCGCAAGGCAACTGCCCGCAAGAAATTAGCCACACGATCACAGCTCCGCTCTGAAGGCTACACATCTTACATTGAAGATGTCCTTACACTCTGTAAGAAAATCGATACTAACATGCCAGAAACTGAGCGCGTCAGGCATGTGCTGAAGGGCATCGCAGAGGAGGCAGTCACCCTCTTCATCCTGCAACCTCCCGCTGATGTCAGCGCGATTATGACAGTTTGTCAATCGCTGGAGGCGGCTCGTCGGCAACGCATCCCAGCTGCTTTCGCACAACCTACTCATGCAGGCATACCCTCTCTTCTTCAAAACGACCCTAGTTTACAAGAAACCATCCGCCAAATTGTCCGAGAGGAAGTTGCTCGATTCTTTTCACTGCCCACCGCGGAGCCCACGGCCGCTTCGCAACATATTAGAAATTTAATCAGAGCAGAACTCACACAGACGCCTGCCGTACCGTGTGCTCCTCTGATTACACCTCCCCAGCCAACCTATGCCGAGGTCCTTCGAAGAGCCCCAGATCCACTACCACCTCAACCACTGCAGCCGCAACTTGCTGCTTTGATGACAGACCCTTCATCGTGGCAGGGCCCCCAAGCGACGTGGCGGCCGCCCACTAATCGCCCTGTCTGTTATTATTGCGGGATACGGGGACACATCTCTCGGTTTTGCAGACGTCGCCGTGCTGATGAAGACCGCAACTGGCAGCCGCGCCACAATCCCAACTACGCACAGCCACCTCGTGAAAGCGTAGACTACAGACAAAACCAGCATTACTCTGACGCCACTTCTCACTCCGAATCCCAACGGCGCAACCCCAGACGGCGGTCGCTCTCTCCATACCGACGTCGTTCTTCTCTGTCTCCCATGAATACTGGACCGCCCCGCGCGTCTTTCCCTTCGGAAAACTGATGTCTGCAGTTTCCGGAGGTGAAGCTGCTAGCTCTCGATCACAAATCAATCCTCCATACTCACCAGAAAACCTCGTTCACGTTACCATTGACCACCATCGTTTTTCTGCGCTTGTGGACACGGGAGCGGCTGTTTCTGTCATGCACCAAGACGTCTGCAACAAACTTCGTAAAGTCAAAACACCTTCTAAAGCGCACCTACTGCGAGGTGCAGGAACCAACTCCATACAAACGAACGCCTGTTGCACTGCTCGAATAATCATTCAAAAACAAGTTCACGTCGTCGAATTCCTCGTTCTGCCACAATGCACATGCGACATTATTCTGGGCTGGGATTTCCTCAGCACATCTCACGCTCTCATTGATTGCGCAAACTGTGAGATATGGACAGCAGATGTAGATTCTTCCGAAAATTCCCCTCTGGATCCCTACATCAAGCTCTGCACGCTTGATGACATTATACTCTCACCACATTCAACAACTCTGGTTGACATATCGGCCTCTTCCAACATGTCCACCGATGTTCTCTTGGAGCCACATTACGAATCTCTTTTAAAGAAAGGACTTGTTCTCCCTTACATTCTGGCGTCACTGCATAGAGGATCGGCAACAATCCCTGTTACCCATGATGGAGCCTTCCCTCTTCTCCTTCCTAAAGGATTTTCGCTGGCCCGCGCTCAAACGTTCCAGGAAGCAAGTGTCGCCGTTATCCTTCCAGACGCGTGCCCGACTGTCCAGAAAACGTTGGATCCTCTCTCGTCATTCACCGAACTTGTTAATACCATTGATAAATCCTTGCCCCCAGAACAACAGCGGCAACTGTTGGCTCTCCTTGAACGCTTCTACAACATATTCGATCTCACCTCATCTAATCTGGGTAAAGCCGCTGCTGTGGAACATCATATCGAAACAGGAGACGCTGCAGCTGTTCGCCACCGACCATATCGCGTGTCTCTTACGGAGCGTAAAATGATCCAACAACACGTTGATGACATGCTGGCGAAAGGGGTGGTTCGACCTTCCTCAAGCCCCTGGTCGTCACCGGTAGTGCTTATTAGAAAAAAGATGGGTCATTTCGTTTTTGTGTCGATTACCGCCGCTTAAACAAGGTCACTCGTAAAGATGTTTACCCGCTCCCACGCATTGACGACGCTCTGGATACACTCCAAGGATCCTCGTTTTTCTCATGCCTCGACTTGCGTTCCGGATATTGGCAAATTCCGATGGCCGAACAACACAAAGAGAAAACGGCATTCGCCACTCCTGATGGTCTCTACGAATTTAACGTAATGCCATTTGGTCTCTCTAACGCGCCAGCTACATTTGAGAGGATGATAGACTCTGTTCTACGGGGCATGAAATGGACCACTTGCTTATGCTACCTTGATGACATCGTAGTGTTTTCTACCACGTTTGAGCAACATCTATCCCGACTGTCCCAAGTACTTTCATGCATTGCTAACGCAGGCCTTCAGCTCAACACAAAAAATGCCACTTTGCAGCGAGAAAGGTAAAAGTACTTGGTCACGTCGTCACCCACGCTGGCGTAGCTCCCGACCCTGACAAAATTCGGGCAGTTGTTGGGTTTCCATCTCCGAAAAACACCAAAGAACTGCGAAGCTTCCTAGGACTCGCTTCTTATTTTCGTCGCTTCGTTCAAGGGTTTGCCACGATTGCCGCACCCCTGCATCATCTACTTCGCGGGGATGTTCCCTTCGAGTGGACTCCCGCCTGCGTCCATGCTTTTGCTACTCTTCGCCGCGCCCTTGCCTCACCACCAGTCCTCTGCCATTTCGATCCTCTTGCTCCAACTGACATCCACACGGACGCCAGCGGCCATGGTCTGGGTGCCGTTCTCATACAAAGAAATACTACGTCTAACCAAGAGCAAGTCATCGCGTATGCTAGCCGCACCTTGACAAAGCAAGAGATGAATTATTCGACAACTGAGCGTGAGTGCCTTGCTGTGGTCTGGGCCATAAACAAATTTCGCCCCTATCTTTACGGCCGCCATTTCGAAGTTGTAAGCGACCACCACGCCCTATGCTGGCTCTCGTCCCTTAAGGACATGTCCGGCCGACTCGGGCGATGGACACTAAGGCTTCAAGAGTATGATTTTACAGTCCGCTACAAATCGGGGCGAAAGCACAGCGATGCTGATGGTCTATCCCGGTGCCCGCTTCCACAGGAAGCACCATGTGCTGTTGCACCTTGCACCAATACATGCCCGGTACTTGCGACACTCTCTCTGGATGGCTTTGCCTCAGCTCAGCGCTCAGACGCCTGGATCCGCCCGATCGTCGAACACATTACCGGAACAAACCCATCAACCAACCGTCGTTTTTTGAAGAAGATCCGTGACTTTGAAATCCACAACGGCCTTCTGTACAAGCACAACTATGCACCTGATGGAAAGCGGTGGTTGCTTGTCGTTCCATCATCATTACGTCAAGAGATTTTACGATGTCTTCATGATGACCCTACTGCCGCACATCTTGGCCTTTTCAAAACCTATGCCAGAGTCCGCCATCGCTATTTTTGGCCCGGAATGTACCGCACAGTCGCCCACTACGTCCGATCATGTCAACCATGCCAACATCGTAAACGACCACCATCTCCTTCCAGTGGTCTCCTTCAGCCCCTACAGCCACCGCGGTACCCCTTCGAGGTCATCGGAATTGATATTTTTGGTCCCCTGCCTTTATCAACAGCTCAGAATCGCTATATTGTTGTGGCTATTGACCACGCGACCAGATACGTTGAGACCGCATCCCTTCATGAGGCCACGGCCGAAGCCATCGCACGGTTCATCCTCCACAACATTATATTACGCCATGGCGCTCCTCGAGTTCTGATTAGTGACCGCGGAAAATCCTTCTTGTCAAGAACTGTTGAAGCCTTACTGCAAGCCTGCAACGTTGATCACCGACTGACATCACCTTATCACCCGCAAACCAACGGCCTTACAGAACGCTTCAACCATACACTCGCGGACATGCTATCTATGTACATCGCCAACACCCACTCCAACTGGGACACCATATTACCATTTGTCACATTTGCCTATAACTCGGCCATTCAATCCACGACTGGATTCTCACCCTTTTATTTGCTGCACGGCCGTGAGCCTTCTACCACACTGGACACTATTATTCCTTACCCGTCTGACATTCTCGACGAGGATATTACTTCACAAGCCTCCTACCGTGCAGAGGCTTGCCGCCAACTCGCCCGTACACGCACATTACTCCATCAACAAGCCTCCAAACGCTCCTATGATGACCGACATCAGGATCACCAATATAATGCAAATGACCTCGTACTTATTCATTTTCCTGTCCGCCAACGTGGGCTTTCCGAAAAACTCCTCCCAAAATACCAAGGACCGTATCGAGTCATTTGCCAAACATCCCCTGTCAACTACCTCGTGGAGCCTGAGCAGCCTTCATCTGACCGCCGCAACCGCGGTCGGCATGTCGTGCATGTCGGTCGGCTCAAGCCTTTCACACCTCGCCAGCCCGAACCTTAGCAGGCTGGCTCTACCTTTCGGCCAGGATGGCCTTCTCCGAAGAGGGAGCATTTGTGGCGACCAAGTGGCGCGACCAGCGCTGCCAACTTGGGCGCCGAAGTGCTCGAGGGACAGCGCGTGCTAAGGCGTGATTGCGCGCGCGTTTCAGAATAGATTCAGTCTTGGCTGGGCAAACCGTCGTCTCCGCCTGCTTATTCTGTGTCCCCAAAACACCCTCACACATATATATATATATATATATATATATATATATATATATATATATATATATATATATGTAATGTTTTTTATATTAATCATAATAAAATTTTCTTACAAAGTATGTATATATCTATATATATATTTAATTGTTATCATAATTAACCTCTAGATGACAGACGGGGTCTTCTATCTTGTCTGCCGAGCCACAAGTTGTCCGTGAAACATTAGTGGTTGAGAACCACTGCTCTAATGGCAGCAGAGCGCAAAGATCCTGTCTCTTGTAGCTGCTCACCTCAGCTTTGACACTGCCTATTTCGCGACTCCCCGTTTCCTCGAAAGCAGGGGTTCATTTAAATGTTCCTCAAACTCTACGTGCCAGGAACCTAATCAATATGTACTAGACAAAGACATATCTCACGACTACTAACGGCGTTATGATGTATTTAGCCGGTTACACATGTTGTGATCTTTCAATGCAAGTTTAAGTCATCGTGCAATATAGGCCCGAGCACACACCACGTATTTCAATTGCAGTTTGCGGGTTTCTTTGCCGTAAGAGGGACGCTCAAGCCGGCAACCGACATTTTAAAAATCGAAAGCAGTTTCGCATGTAATATTTATCTGAGCATATTAGTGCAAAACACTGTAAGCTGCAGGAAATTTAATTATTTTTGGAACAGCACGAACAACACAGAAATGATATCAATACAAAATTCAGCTTTCTCTTCCAGTTTTTTTTTATCCTTTCTTTTTATATCGGCATTTATATAGTGGACACTTTGTGCAAATAAATTTAAATATTTGAATGTTTGATTCGAGAACGGCGTTGTTACGTTTGTGCGAATCTTGTTCCGTGTCTTGGTGCATGTCATTTTCGAGAGTCGAAGGGAATATGCGATAATAAACCATCTGCATATTCTTAAATTTGTTGTTTTTAACTGTCCTGGAAACTAAACAAGCCAGGCGACTGACCTTTTGCATATCAACGCACAGAAACCTAATGTTTACTTTGTTAAGAAATTGTTATACTAATCAACAAATTTATGACATTATCACACACTTTACACATAATATTTGTTTGCAATTGCCAGCTGTAAACGTGAGCCCCATCGTCATCCGCTAACCTTTTTCGAACCTCTGGCACCTCAGGGACCTCATGACTAGCCAAACGTATGAATTCACCGTCCTTATCAAATCACGCCCCTCACTGAACTCATGAATTCAACGAACTCATGAACGCAGGCCCCTCACCAAACTCACGAACTCACCAACCTCACAAACGCATACCCTTCACCAAAATCATAAACTCACCGAAAACACGAACTCACGCCACTCGTCGAAGTCATGAACTCACCGAACTCATAAACTCACTCAATCTCATGAGCTTTCAAGGCTTACAAACTTACTTCACCCTCAACTCACGCCATACCGGTGAGGATGAGTGAGGCGAGTGAATGCACTCATGAGTGAGCTCATACGAGATATGTCTCCTATTCGGGGTCGTCGTCCTTGACTTACGCGCTTTCGGGTTTCTCTAAGGGACGCCAGTTGGTTTGAATCGCGCATGCAATTTCTCCAACTTCAAGCGAATGTTCTGCTGAAAAACGTTCTTCATAAATGCGGGTTTTGTTAATTTGAGGAGCTGCAAGTTGCAATATTTTATTCACTTTAGACTTGAAAAACCTCTCATTTTCGGTGTTTCTATCATCTTTACCAGCCGTTCTACACTCTTGATCTTCAGTGTGAAAATCGCGGACTTTAGATTCTGGATTGAGGCCCGCAGAGGCGGTGCTCGCCTTTGTGCTCTACGCCTCGTCAGCGTGCTTAGTCATCTCGTGCACCTGTACAATTTTTGGCATCCAAAATTCAAAACCTATGTCTTTAGGAAGTTTGCTTCATGACCGAAGCTTCGACGCTCAAAACATCACGGCACATGGCAGTCTCGCCCTTTGTGGCGATCGCGCTTACACCGCAACCATAGCGCACCCCGTCTAGGGAGGCGATAAGGCAGTTTTCGCACCCACAAAAGACAGATGCGCACAAGCCACATCGTAGACTCAATGCCATGGAATACTGCGGTAAGGAATCTGCGTCTCTCGAAGATCGTACACTCCCGCTCACGCAATGGCAGCATCCTGATGGGGTCCGGCGTGCCATTGTGACTACCCTCTTTTCGCCTCGTCGTCATGTAGTGGAGCGTCTTCGTTTGTTCATGGTCGTGCAGATTGATTTTTCAGGCAGGCTGCAATGTAGCCACTTGGTTCGTTCGAGGTTTACCTCGTGAGTGTAAATTGGAGAAGAGCGTAGCTCACTGAGCTCACATACCCCGACACGTTCAATGTCATTGTTAGGCACCACGTCGCATCTTTGGACAGTTTGCAGTAGCAAGATTCATGACTCCGTCGGCTAGCCACTTCGAGCATTTGATTTTGGATTCTGAAAGGTACATTCTAGGGTGATTGATGTGAAGATCAGTGTTGAAAGATAGGTTACGTGTATCGCTGTTGAGAAATATCCACGTCTGAGCTTTTCCAATGTTTATGTGTACGACAACCTTCGCTTTGTTCGAAGAAAACATTAGCTTATCAGTGAGATTACCCGTACATCCCGTACCCATACACCCGTACATGCATCTAGCACTCATTACATACATCTAGCACTCAGATTACTCGTACATACATCTAGCACTACTTTCTTATGAAAGTAGTGCTAGATGTATGTTTCGGCAATGCCCTGGCTTATAAAACGAACAAAGGCGGCTTACGACTTATAATCTGTCGTCATATACCACCTTTTAAAAGTAAGTTAACCACTGATAAATTTTGTTTATTCACATCAAAACCGTTGTCTGCGAACGTGTTTGTGAATTTTCTGTTTCCCGACTACTCTCCGGTTCAGCCTTCAAACCAAGTCTAGTCTGATAAATGTCGTCTGGTTTTTGCCGTTGCTAACATCATGCATATAAACGTTGCTTTGCTCAAGAAAGTTGGAAGTAACACGCTATGAAACCGGTGCAACGTTGCGCTTCCTCCTGTAGAGGCGTCGGTGTTCTCGTAATAACCTCTCTAAAACCGCAATGGTGCTCGCCAAACAAGACTGCGCATTAATAAAGTATGCAATCTCATGCATCCAGAACATCTCGCTGGGTTTTGACAGTACTTCAATCGACGTCATTGTTTTGTGCCGGAAAAGCATCTCACATCTTGCATTCATCTTTTCGTTTTCTCACCCTTGCCTATTCGTAAGTGCAAAAGGTGGTACGGTGACTTTGCTTACTCTGTAATAAACATGTGGTGACTGAACGTCTAGCGGTTTTCTAAAGGCCCACTGAAGGGCATGCATTTTTGGCAGGGTGTCGAACCGGTCATTATTTCGGTTCGGTTCGGGTTCGGGTTCAGTAGCATTGTATTTTGTTCCGGTTCGGTTCCGGTTTAGGGTAGCGCACATAATATCACTCCGGTTACCGGTTTTAATAAGCGCGAACCGGTTCGAACCGGTTTCTAACTCGACCTTTGAATATTGACCGAGCACTTCCTTCAGCCTTTTCTGAGCACGAGATACTTGCAACCCATCCCAATACTACTCCCTCTTCAGGCAGATATAAAAAAAAAAAAAACTGCACAGTGACGTGCGCAAAAGACACCATTAATGGGCAAGGCTATTACTTGTATATTACTGTTCGTAAGTGAACTATATATAAGCGATCGGCTTTCCATTTTTATGGTGTCTTTTGCACACGCAGCTGTGCAGTATTTCAAAATCTGCCAGAAGAGGGCGTATTTTCGGGATGGGTCCATAGACCATTCCAAAAAAAGAGCTTGTGGCCGGTGCCATCTTTAGTGTTCGGGCGTATAGCGCGTGCTTTGCTCGCTTTCCAAAGCGACGAACACGCACGTGCTGGGCTGTGAAGATCACACGCTGGGCTGTGATTTTGTAAACAGTAAAAAGGTATCTAGGTAGATTCGATCCTTGCCCTCCATATGTTTTGGTTTGTTTCGCTCTGCACACACGTGTTTTTTTTTTTATACATGCTACCTGTTTTCGGCACCCAGTAAGATAGTCACAGCTATGCCCCAGAGTGGCTGACAGGGGGAACAAGAGGAAACAAATGTGCCGTAAAACACAGACATCGAGTGCGCAGTTGGGGTAGTTTATAGAATCCCGTTAAGCTGTGGTCGTGTATGCATCGGCCAGACCGGCCGATGTGTCAATGACCGGGCACGTGAACACGCACGTATAATGAAATGTGACTACATCTTGACAGCGCTTCGGGTTCCGGCGGAAAAACGCTGTTCTAAAGATCTCGTGGCGATGCTTTGTCTAGTCACTTCGACTTTTTATCGCAAACAACGCTCTATGCAAATGACCCGGTCTGAGGGACGCAGACCGGGTACAAATGAATGACCCAGTCTGAGTCCCACAGACCGGGTCATTCATTTGTACCTGTCAGCCACCGGACAAAGTTCCGGTAATGCCACCACAGCGAACGACGTTTCTCGAATGCTCAGTTGAAGACGATGAAAGAGGACTTCAAACAAAAATGAGAAAATGGTTGAACAGGCGACATGCTGGCCTTGCTAGTCTGACAAACCTACAAAAAAATAAACAGACACATTTTCTTCTCTCCCCCTCCTCCTCCTCCCCTGGCCTCCTCCAGTGCGCGGCGCGTCGGCGAATCATCGCCGAGTAACGTTGCCTCCGACCAACCATGTTTTTTTTTTTTTTTTTTTTGTAAGGTAGCACTTTGAGCACGTTGAAGAAAATATTGTTTTTCATTGAAATGGACCGCAGGCGACCCTACAAACTATACTGTCGATGCAGCGCGGTACTTGTCCCTCCTTCCTTCATGGTGTCGCTGCACTCAAGCGGAAGGTCACTTGGTGCGATCTCGGTGCTCGATTGGCTAAATGGCTCATCGACTGCAACTACGGTCCATCTTGAGGTCAAACATTCGCAGACGCGTAGGCCTCCGTGCCTACAGTGGCGCAATCCGCTCCGACACATGGACATTACGTAGCCACGCGGCCAAGCGGTGCTTTGAAATCGCCGCCGCCGCTACCGTGCCGCCAGGATCAATCCAAGAAACAAGGGAAAGTTGAAGCTCTCCAGACGATGATGTATTTTTTATTACGTATGCAATAAAAACGAAATGTAAAAATATCTCACGGTATGTTAGGATTAGTCTTGGCAACATGAGAAAAATATACGCCCACAACTTTTCCCATTTAAACCAATTACTGACACAATTGGCCCTGAACCGTTTTCGTTAAACCGGTAACCGCTGGATCAGATTATGGTTTCGTTCCGGTTCGGGTTCAATGATGAAGCGTGCGATTTCGGTTTCGGTTTTGTTCCGGTTCGGTCAAAAATAACGGTTTTGATCCGGTTTTCGGTTCGGGTTCGGGTTCGGTTCGACACCCTGATTTTTGGGGCATTATTTTACATACGCCACGCACTACGATGTTCACACCATATTTAGACACCAGATGACTACTAAATTTGTCCGTGCTACATAAATACGAAAACATATGCAATACATTCTGTTTAAACACGTCCGTAGTAAGTATGTGTCGCATATTGGCTCTAGGATGCTAATATTTTTTTATTTAATGCCTCATAAAACAACAATAGTATGAGTCCAAGATGAAAGTCACACAGCATCTATATGAAGTACGTTTTATGCTTTTGATGTTCTGCTAATTTGTTTTACTCTTCTATCGGGATGACCAACCAGATCAAGATGATATATATTTGTCAGGTAAGCAAACACAACAGGCATTCTTTATCTGTTCTGTGGGGAATGGCTAGGCACATTGAAGCTAACTTAGTGAGAGCATGTCTACCGTCTTCACCATTCTCCCAGATTAATAAAAAAAAACTTAACTCATAATCGCGACAATCAGCAGTGTTTCTAGGAACAGCGGGTGCCACAAAAATATTTTTGGCTTGTTTGTGTGAACCTACGACCGAAATAGAATAAGTGTAGATAAATTAAGTAGCACTAAGAAAGCAGAGCGAAACGTTGTTTGTACGAATGTTAAACTATGCAAAGTGCCGTGGGCTTCAGCATTGTTTTGTTTACCCAGAACCCGTCCAAGATGAGTTATCGATCTTTGGTGCGGAAGCTCAAGAATTGGGTAAGTTTTATTATTCCCTCTTTATTACAATTTTGGCAAAACTTGTCACATTTTATGGTAATTGTGATTATATTTCCACACATATTTCAGAAACACCGTAAGCTACAAATTTATTATTCTGGTTAGCCACTCACTGGTGCCGATGTGTGTTTAGGAACGCTACTTTTAATTGTATACCCCTTTGTCTACTTTGCTGCACTTAATATTATGAGAATGGGAGGCACTGTTGTTCATGTCTGTGTCGAGTCATCTTCGACTGCAATTATGCAGACATTTCAAGCTTAATCACGACTGACTTGAAGTATTAACTTGTATTCTGTGCTGAGTTATACTGGTGTATATTTTACTTAGGCAAGCAAAAACCCACATTTGTTAAAAGATTATACTTGAATTTTTATATGTTTGTGCAAATGGAATGTACCGGTGCAACGTTACGTATGTTCGACAGTAGGTGCTCGGCGGAGTAGAAAGTACAAAACAAAAAGCCTGAAGGGTGCACGTCTCACTCTTTATGTTTTTCTTTGATTATTTCATCTACCATCAATAAAAGTCCATGAAGCTCGGCAGTAAACAGAGATGCATTGGCATTAATTCGTCTAACACGTTGGAAGGACTGCCCAACCGCAGCGCAGCCAGCATAACCAGCACCTTTCGTCCCATCAGTAAAAAAACTTTTGTCCGTCTCGTAACGACTAGCAATCTCAAAAAATATTGTTTTATAACACTAGCGGCGGCCACTTTCTTGTTGTATTTTGTCAAGGAAAGGTCGCATGTTATAGCTAGGTCATCCAAAGGAGCAAGTCTTTGTTCAGTTTCCATGACAGAACAAGATACGTCAAAACAGTAAGTCGCTGCAGCATTCTTCACACGAAGTGCAAAGGGACGCGTTACGGATGGCCTGTTTTGAAAGGCTTGCTCATATTTTATGCTTTCAATCAAAAAAAAAATTTGGATGCTGTGGAAGAGTACGGAGTCTTAGAAAGTTCTGCGTGCTAAGATAAAACCTACGTTTATCAAGCGACCACTCATTTGACTCAGCATACAAGCTAGGCACGGGGGACGTTCGAAAGGCTCCGGTTGCCAGTCGGATCCCCTGGTGATGGATTGGGTCTAACATTTTAAGTGTAGAGGGTTTGGCAGAACCATAAACAATGCTTCCATAATCCAAAACTGAGCGAACGCAGGCCCTGTAGATTCGCAAAAGGCAGACACGGTCGGAACCCCAGGAACGGTGTGCAAGGACCTTAAGGAGATTCGAATTTCGCTGACATTTTAGTCTTAGTTGCTTTATATGTGGGCCAAAAGTTAATTTACTATCGAACACTAGGCCTAAAAACTTGTGCTCCGATTTAACAGGAATGGGTGTACCTTTAATATACAATGATGGCTCGGGAGACATTCCTCGTTTCCGAGAGAAATAAAACAGCCACAGTCTTCTCGGCAGAAAACCGAAAGCCATTCTGGTCAGCCCACCTACTCATCCTGTTTACCGTAAGTTGAACTTGACGCTCACAGATAGCTAAGTTACATGAAGAAAAACAAACCTGGACATCGTCGACGTAAAGAGAATGAGAGATCGTGGGCGGAATTACTTGAGATAGAGAATTTATCTTTATAATGAACAAAGTGACGCTTAAGACACAGCCCTGCGGCACGCCATTCTCTTGGGGAAAGGGTCGGAAATTGTAGCTCCCAGGCGTACCTGAAAGCTACGATCCTGCAGAAAGTCAGCAATTGCAGTTGAACATTCTCCCTTTTATGTTCATCGAGATAAGGTCCTGGAGTATGCCGTACCGCCAGGCGGTGTCGTAAGCTTTTTCAAGGTCGAAAAATACAGAAAGACAAAATTGCTTATTTATTAAAGCCTCGCGGACCGTCGTCTCAAGACGTACCAGGTGGTCAACAGTAGACCTGGAAGTGCGGAAACCACACTGGAAATTGCTCAGTAGTTTCTTTTTTCTAGTATGTAGATTAGCCTGTTGTTAACCAGCCGCTCAAAGGTTTTCCCAAACAGCTAGTAAGGGCAATTGGCCCGTAGCTCGTGGCTTTACTTCTGTCCTTTCCTTGTTTTAAGATGGGGATGACAATAGCCTGTTTCCAGGTGCTACGAAACTTTCCTTTCACACAGATGATGTTAAAAAACTGGAGGAGAATGACTAGAAATGTTTCTGGTAGATGGGAAAGCATGCTAGGGTGAATTGCATCCAGCCCAGGGGATGTAGGCTTTGCAGCAGCAAGAGCTCGACGAAGCTCGACAAGGGAAAAAGGACAATTATATTCTTCAGTGCAGTCTTCTGACCTATGAACTGGAATTATCTCGCGCTTGGACTTAAACTGCAGAAACTCTGCAGTGTAATTTTCAGAAGTAGAGAATTGTGCAAAGTGCCTACCCAGTGCATTGGCTTGTTCATATAATGATGAAAATGCTCTTCCTTCTCGTCTAACAGCAAGGGGATTGAGAAAGGATGGTAGTCACCATTCATTCTACCTACTCTGTCCCAGACAATCTTCGCTGGCGTGAAACTATTAATAGAAGACGCATAGGAGCAAAAGGATCTCCTTTTTGCCCGTTTCCTAATATAGCGGGCTTTTGCACGTAGTTGCTTAAATGCCAAGAGGTTTCTGGAAGTGGGATACCTCCTAAATCTTGCCCAAGAACAGTTTTGGCGGTTTCGGGATTCTTTACACTCATTATCTCACCATGGTTTTGGCCGTCTCGGCAGCTTGCCGGATGTCTGTGGGATGGACAGACGGGCTGCCTCAACAATCGCTGTTGTTATGAGAGCATTTATTTTCGTCCACGGAGACCGCTTGCGAAAAGATCCAGGGAAGAAGGGATATTGGACTCAGAAAGGTTTTAATCTGCTGAAGACATCTTCCAACCGGGGGAACGACAAGGCAGTCTGGGCAGGACTTCTGAGGAAGAAAGATACACCGGAAAATGGTCGCTTCCATAAGGGCTATCCAATACATTCCAAATAAAATCTGTAAAAAGTGCAGCGGAACAAATAGTGAGGTCAATGCAAGAGAAGGAGTGATTAGCAGAGCTAAAATATGTTGGCTCTCCTGTATTTAGTACACGTACTTCTTTGAGAGATAAAAACCGCGTGACAACAGATCCTCGAGTGTCAGTTCGGACACTGCCCCAGAGCGGGTTGTGTGCATTAAAATCGCCCATTAAAATAAAAGGTTCAGGTAGCTGATTGACTAAAGTTTCAAGTTGGGCGAGTTCCAGGGTAAATGAAGGGGGGATATAAATGGAGCAAATTGTAATAAGGCGTTGCTGTAGCAACCTCACCGCAACGGCCTCCAGAGGCGTGTCTAGGGGACCACACAGGCAGGAGTGCCACTGTCTACAACAATAGCAACTCCACCGGAAGCGCCAGAAGTAGTCACGCGGTCCTTCCTGTAGACTTGATATGATCTAAGAAAGTTGCTGTTGGGCGGTTTGAGGTAAGTCTCTTGCAGTCAAAATGCAGAGGGTTCATGCCTCTGCAACAAGAGCTTAACATCATCTAAATTACAAAAAAGACCTCTGCAGTTCCACTGCATAATGCAGGCCATCATTTAAAAGAGTGAAATCTAAAAAGCTAAAAACGTAAAGATGAAGGAAAGCTTAAATACAGACAAGGAATATATTTTCAGGTCTTAAAATCAATCTTCATACGAGGAGTGTTTTTCTTTTTAGTGGCACCCTTCTGCTCACTGGTGGATCCACCAGTGCCAGGAAGGGAACACTCCGAGCCCGACATGGACCTGTCCTCGTCGGACTTGAGCCCACTTTGATCCATTGGCTCGTCGGTGGTTGTCGCCAATGGCTGACCCTTGGATGCCGCTGGCTTGGTTGGCAGGCCAGGGATCCTCTGGGTACCAGAAGGGCGGGGTGCCATACCCCGTCCTTGGGGGGCAGGGCAGTGGGAGGAGCAAGTGTCGCCAAGCCCTGCTCCTTACTGGGTGTGGGCAGTATCGCGATACAAATGTATCGCGATAGTATTTCAGAAATACATTTCGTATCTGTATTTCTGTATCGCGATACATTTTTTTCACCAGTATCAGTATTCCTGTATCGAAATACATTTGGAATGTTTCTTTGTATCGCGATACAATCAGGATGAAATGTATTTCGTTACATTTTTTGAGAAATACTTCCCCCCCCTCCGAAAAAAAAATACAAATCCAAACGCATTTTTTTTCTTTACTTCTGAGGGCACCAGGTTCAAGGAGATGCTGGGGCATTGTTACTATGCTGACCAAGGTCCGTTCCGATTCTCCAAACTATTTTTCTATGCGTCCTCTTCTCTCTTCTGAGATGTTTTGCGTAGTCGGGGACTCGAACCAGGTGGCGCGCCAGTAGTGGAGTCGGAGGATCTTCCACCGCAGGTCCTTACATAGGAATTTCTTGAGCCACTGTTTGCTGGCATCCAACGCCCGCTGCTAACCGACTCTCCCAGCCGGCAAAGCTGAGTCACAGTCCGTTAAAGCAGGAGCCTGGCGGTGCATGGTGGTGGTGGTGGAATAGTAGGATGACTCGAATGCGTCTGCAGCTGCGCCCGTAATATTGCACGGCTCAAGGGCACGTCATCAGCTGATGTGAGCGTGACCCGCTGCTCTGGTGATCCGAAACCCAGGAAGGAGGCCAGACGTGACCTCGCTGTGCCGGCCCATAGTTCGTACGCCTGCAACTCGTCTCGAGCGCGCTGTTTCTCGGAGAGCTCGCACCTGTGCCGGCAATATCAGGTCGCAATCCACGATGTCTCCGTTTAGATGATGCTATGCGAAACTTGAGGACTGCAATTCATGTGTCGGTGGCGAGGGTCGGCAAGAAGGACCCTCACAACAGGGATGGCACCGTATCGCAAAGTGCCAAGCCTACGGAAAGTAATTTCGGGATCAAAAACATCCACTTCAAACTTCATCTCAGTTGGCATCTCAAACAAATTTGAAAAATGTATTGCAGTATCAGTATTTCTGTATTTGTATCTCTGCCTTTTTAAAATGTATTCCTGTATTTGTATTTCCAAATACTTTTTGCCTCTATTTAAAATGTATTTCCGATACGTATCGCGATACATTTTTATAGATGTATTTTAGTATCAGTATTTTAGCTGCTATTTCAATGTATCCCAGTATTTGTATTTCCAAATACATTTTTGAGTATTTCTGCCCAACCCTGCTCATACTGGGTGTGGGCACGCCCACATCTTTCCTAGAGCTCGGAGGCGGTGTTTGCCGCACCACTCCCGAGGTGGAGGGGGACCCCGACGGGACACGCAGGTCATCCGGAAGATGTCTGCGTCCCCGTGGACACCATCGGCCGTGCAGGTCCCCTGTGCACAGCCTCTGCATATGAACCACGTTAGGCAAACAAGACACGCTTCTTTGCCTCGTGGTATGGAATGTTCTCTTGGACCTTCAATGTAAGTATTTCTTTTCTTGCTTCCAGAAGGACAAGACCGAGAGTATGCAGCGTGCTTCCCTTCGCAATTAGTGCACTTTGGATCGTTCTCACAGTGATCTGCGAGATGCTTTGCTAGAGCACCTCGCACACGTGTCAGATCCGCGACAGCTCCGCGAGCGGTGGCCGAACCGCTGGCGCTTGAAGCAGCGCAGCGGAGTTCGGTACGTATGGCCGAACGCGGCAATGCAGGTAACCTGCCTTGACAGCTTGTGGGAGGGTGGTCATTGCAAAGGTCAGTACGATGTGTTTTGTTTTGTGTTCCACGCCGTCACGTCGAAGTGTGATGCACCGTGCGGCGATCACACCCTGGCTGGAGAGGCCCTCTGCAATTTCCGTTTCTGGAGTTTCTAACAAGTCATCTTCACAGATTGCGCCTTGTACTGTGTTCAGTGTGCGGTGGGGGGTTGCGGTGACTTTGTAATCGGTGACTGAGTTGAATGCTAGTAGAGCATCACACTCTGGATCTTCGTGTGAACCTCAATAGGGGAGGTTCACACCAAAGATGACATGTGACAAGGTGGTCACCTGATGTCATCTTCTTAGCCCTGAAAAGATCTTCCCCACAACACCCTCTAGAGTTTTCGCGACAAGAGAAAGGAGGACAGTTTTACTTAGTGGTTCCTGAGTTTCTGAGTGCATCACCAAAAACTGTGGATACTGCGGAGTAACATACAGGAGCATCGAGTGTGCGTGCGTCGGTGCGGACTGTCAGTTGGTCGAGGAAAGGTTTTGTTTTTTGCGAACCCATAAAGATGGAAAAGAAAGTTCAGTGCCCGGTGTGCACCGCCCAGCCTGCGGAGCCCAACAAGGGGAGTAGGTAATGTGCCAGAGCAAGATGGGCTTGGCTGACACAATTACTCTACCAGTGCTGCCGGGCACTGTGCCTAGTGTGGTTGCAGGGACGGGTCCTGTTTCCACTC
>JAZHYW010014099.1:0-62746 GCA_037355805.1 Ixodes ricinus
ATCGTCTAGCTTCGAATAGTGCTAATAGTGTTTGGTAACCTTTAATTCTTCAATAAGAGTAACAAATACAGTTCAGGGAAAATAAAAGCTATCGTTGCAATAAAGTAGACTTTTCAATTGATAAAAATAGTAGAAATAACTAGCTAAAATAATTATTGACAAGTTAGATAACAACTACTTTTACGTGTATTCAATGTAAGTTTTCTCTTTGTGTTTTTTTTTTTTGGGGGGGGGTGTTATAGTTTATGTTGCATCATTTGCAACAAAAGTATGCTCTGACAGTGCCAGCGGTGATCGATACCCCCGGTGAATGTTTGGACCACGTGGTCTGCAGTGAAATGAGAAATGAAGCATCCCTTTCTTCCAAGAATTATATCAGCTATGCCCCTTGATATTTTTTATTCAACACGTTTGTAGAAATTGAAATCCGTAAAATACCTTTTTTTATTGCTGTTTTTAGAGGCAGTCTTTGTGTAGAGCCTAGCAATCAAAACTACTCACGAAACAGCAAAGGGCTTTGAGATATTTATTTATCACGTTTTGCACTTTCTTCCCCTGATTCAAGAACCACGCGGCATGGAAGTGGAGAGTGACTTAGCAGTTTTGACATAGCATGTCGGTAGTAGCATGTTTGTTTGTGTTAGTGAGAACTTCTTATATTAAAGTTCCATGAAATATTTAATTTTCTAGTGAAGTATACAACCCTTATAAAGTGCTGTTAGATTCAGCATGAACAAACTTGCACACTTTTGACAACGTGCCTTTGGTGGATGCTCGAGCATCATGCTTCCAACGGTGCGTCTGAAGCGCCTACGTAAGCATAACATCCTGCGCTCTGTGTACGCTGTTTTTATCTAAGGCAAGGAAGGCATACTTTTAGCTATAAATAACCCAAAACTCGTCGCCTTTTCGCAAATTGTTCCGGTTGGGCTAGGGTTTATTCATAACGCCTCTTAAAAATTTAAAATGTAACACACAGTCAATTACACTGTCAAATAAAAAAGTTAATTAGACAACGTACTGTGACGTTTATTTACTCATCTAATGTCTGCCGAGCCTACAGATATCTTGTGAAAACAGCATCGGCCTATATATCGCGTTTTTAACCCGTTACTCTAATTTAGCAGTGCGCCGGCTTAGCAAGCACACGGTACACGACAAAGTTTGAAACAGCGGTTTTACGGTACATGACAGTTTGAAACAAAACAAACGACATTTCCTCACCGGTGCTTCCACCAGTCGGCCATGACTGTCCGCCACTTACTTGCGTTGGTAAGACGCAGCATCTCCCAGCTCTCAGAAATCGCTTGCTATTCTTGAACACGGTATTCGTAAGTAAGATATCTGAAATATCCGCTTAAACGGCTAAAACGTAAAAAGGATGCGATGCTCGATGCCTCCGGAACTCCAACAGCGGCCGAACGGAAGCTGATTGCGATAGCGATGGTCATGCGCAGTTTTCAAAGGTCTCTTTTTTTGCTTTTTGTTTTTTTGAAGACAAAACTAAGCAAATCAATATATATTAATAATAATAATGTCTATATTAATTTGGCAAAAAATTAACAAAAATGTAGTCAATATTAGGTTTTTATCTAAACTTTAGGTTTTTCTTTTTCAGTGTAAAACCGGAAACTATCTCAAGCAATTTCTCCTTCGTCGCCAAGGCTATTCTGATTCATCTGCGCATGCTTGCATTCCTGGGATTTCGACTTTTCTGGAAGGCTCTGTTCTCGCGGCGAATAAATAATGAGGACAACCTCATATTTTGAAAGAATGAGCGTGCCCGTTTTTTTTTGGCGACGAAAAGACACGTAAAATTTACGTCGATATTTACAGCGTGGAACTCTCGATTGACTGTGTTGGCGTGTTCGTTGTTGCAATTGTCAAGCTCTTTTCACGTGAATTGAGATATCTTAGAGTTATGCAAGATAAATCTCTACCATGAAACACTTTCGGTGAAAGCTTGAGGTTGTTACATGAAGGCGCCGATTTCTCCAGCCTATTTCAGAGCGAGCTTCCATCTATAACATTACTACGCTTATGCGTTTCAGAAGTTGATTTGCGCGTGCATGTGACTATGCAATGTGGAGCATCTTATGTCCCCGTTATTAGCCGTGGTTCTCTTTGCCTCCTGTCCTTTTGCTTGCTGTGGATGCAGAATATCTGAAACAGCGTATAGTGAGCTGAGACCTGCATTTACAAAAACACTGGATCATCCTGCAAACGTTATTTGTCTACTAGCCTATGAGGCAGCACGCAAGTGGCGGTGCACTTTGAAAACAAAGACATGTGCATGCTTTTGCATCAGCAGCATCAAACACTTGGTGCAATTGCCCTCGATCGTCTAGCTTCCGAATAGTGCTAACAGTTTTTTACAGTAAACTTTTATTCTTCAATAAAGGTAACAAATACAGTTCAGGAAAAATAAAAGCTATCTTTGCAATAAAAGTAGACTTTTCAATTGATAAATATAGTAGAAATGACTAGCTAAAATAATTATTGACAAGTTAGATAACGCTACTTTACGTGGCGTACAATGTAGCTAATTTTTCTATTTGTGCTTTTTTAGGGCTATAGTCCATGTTGCATTTGCGACGTAAGTATGCTCTGACAGTGCCAGTGCCGGTCGTTTCCCGGGGAACTTTTGGACCACGTGGTCTGCAGTGAAATGAGAAATGAAGCATCCCTTTGTCACATTATGTCAGCTATACCCGGTGATATTTTTTAATCAACAGGTTTTTAGAAAAAAGGGGCTCACTGCCACGTTGATGCAGTCTTCAGTGTGTCGTGCGACTCGGCGGACATTACATGGGTGGATAACCGTGGCAACATTTTTATTAATTAACTGAAATCCGTAAATTACCTTTTTTACTATTGCTGTTTTAGAGGCAGTCATTATTAGAGCCTAACCCAATCAAAACTATTCACGAAACAGCAAGGGGCTTTGAGATATTTATTTATCAAGTTTTGCACTTTCTTCCCCTGATTCAAGAACCACGCGCGGCAGGGGCGGGGAAAGTGGAGAGTGACTTAGCGGTTTTGACATGGCATGTCGGTAATGGCATGTTTGTTTGTGTTAGTGAGAACTTCTCATATTGGAGTTCCATGCATTATTTAATTTTCTAGTGAAGTTACAACCCTTATAAAGTGCTGTCGGATTCAGCATGAACAAACTTGCACACTTTTGACAGCGTGCCTTTGGTGGATGCTCCAGCATCATACTTCCAACGGTGCGTCTGAAGCGACTACGTAAGCATAACATCCTGCGCTCTGTCCAGCGCGCTGTTTTTTGATCAGGCGACGAAAGGCAGACTTTTAGCTATGAATAACCCAAAACTCGTCGCCTTTTCGCAAATTGTTTCGGTTGGGCTAGAGTTTATTCATAGCCCCTTTAAAATTGAAAATTCAACATGGTCAATTACACTGTCAATTAAAAAAGTTAATTAGACAACGTACTGTGACGTTTATTTACTCATCTAATGTCCGCCGAGCCTACAAATATCCTGTGAAAACGGCATCAGCCTATCTATCGCGTTTTTAATGTGTTGATCTTAAAAAATCGCACTATATATATATATATATATATACCTGTTACTATAATTTGAGTACGCCGACTGCAAGCACTCAAAGTAGACCTTTAGTATACTTAAGTGCACTTCCTGTATACTGATTTTGAACTACTTTTTACCGCGGGCACTACGATTCTACTACATGTACTAGTTTTGTACGGACGAGTATACTTTCAGTCCACCACCATCTTCATACTTTACTAAAGTATACTGAAGTATAGGATAAGTACACTTAAAGTATACATTCAATACGAACGCCACACCGGAAGTATAATTTTAGTATACTTCAGTGCACTTCTAGTATACTGATTTTGAACGACTTTTCTTCAAGGACACCTACTAAGAAACGTAAAAAAATGTGCAAAGCCTGCAGCACTCTGGTTGACATGCAACTTCATTTTATATATTTCAGTACTAACAAAACGAAGGCGGTTATCATCCTCCTGGCCCTGCTGATCCTCGTCCTTGGAGTTCTCATTTACGTGCTCGTTTTTCAACGTACGTTTGGGAACCATATTATATTTGTCGAAGAGCTCACTTCGTGACGGTGGTATAAGCAGAAGCGATTCTTGATTTCTGGAACAGCTTTGTGCACTAAAAATTGCCAGCTACCTTTATCTTTAAGTTCACAACTCCAAAACAAATAACTTTAATGCTTAAAGAGCACGCTCTCTACTGAGAAAAGTCATTTGTATGAGAAATTCCTCATGTCCACTAAACACATATGAATCACACAAGATATATAAAAACACATAAGAAATATATAAGAACCATTAGAGAACTATATGATGATATATAAGAACCATATAAGAAACATATAAGAAACTTTTCACAAGTCTTTATATGTTACTTATATGGTTCCTATATATCTCATATAGTTCTTATACGGTTCTTATATATCTCATATAGTTTTTATATGGTTCTTATATGTTCTTATATATCTTGTATGATTCATATCTGTTTATTGGAGAGAGAAATTTCGCATACAAATATGAATTTTCAATAGGGCTATAAAACCGTAACAAATACTAACCACAAAACGAAAGTTTTAGAGCGCGAAAAGTAGGCTAAGATCCGTGTCGCCTCAAGGAAGACAAAAACATCGTAGTGTTGCGGGTCGACAAGGGAAACGCAACCTTCGTCATGGACCAAAAATATAGAAACAATGTCGGCGCAAGCAACATTCCTGTATTGGGGCCAATCTTCAAAAGATCACGAAAGATTCAATTTACCCTTGATGTGAAGAACTTCACGCGCAAGTAGATAGATCGATTATCTTAAGGGCAAATATAGCATAGGAAAGCGTACCATCTAAGGGATAGATAGATAGCTGCGAACGGCTGTATTCTTTGTAACAAACAGTAGTACCAATGTATCTAATAGGACTAGTAGGGTGCAGTGCAAGCGTCGAATAAAAAGTCAATGGCCCAACGCTCTAGTTAAGCCCAGTATAAAGCCAAAAATAGTTCAAATGCCTGCAAGAAAATGTGCCTGTAGTGGCGAAAGCGCGCCTGCCAAGCGATTCACACTAAGCGGGACAGTTCTAAGAGCAGCTAACAGAACACAGGCCAGATTCCAGAGGTTTTCAAAACCAAACACAGATGGAACCACCAAACTGTATCCTTGTATGATGAGAAAGTTTCTAGTGGCAAAGTGTATGAAGGACGGCCACAATAATACAATCATATACGTATAAAACATGACATAATTGCTTACTCGGGACCTCTTTTGTTGGGTCTTTCGTGGCTAATGAACTGGGAAGTTGATTTGAGGATAAGCGTCCCAGAGATGTTCCTACTTTGTGTCATGTGCCACTTAACAATACACAGTTCAATTCTAGCAGCCAAACACAGCATCCAAGCAAAAGCCGATAGATGAAGACGTAATTCAGTGAAAGTCTAGATTGTGTTTACTATCTATTAATGTCGTGGCACGTGTGTGAGCTATCCAATTCACGGGCTTTCGGAGACGTGTCACGAGAGCTAGCTGCTTGTCTTGTGCAGCTCAGCTGTCAGCCGCTTTGTCCCTCTCTTTACAGCGTCCGCTTTTATGAACTCCCACTGAAGTACAAAAGAAACAGAATCTGGAAATTGCTATAACTGCAATGAGAACATCTCAACAGCAGATGTTATGGCATAGTGCCTGCAATGCACCTCCGACTGGTGCTCCAAATGGGGTCTTTAAGCGAAAACAATAAATGACACCAAAAGACCGGCATGTCATGCTGTTGGATTTCGCAATCGTGGCTGTTGGTCGTCAAACTCTGTCAAAAAACATATGAGCTAGTGCCAAGCGTGACTGTCCTCGCAGCATCCACACATTCTGCCTGCCAAAGCTTCCGTGGGCTGTCAAGCTAAAGGATATTTGCCCCCCCCCCCCCCTCCGCCGCTGAAACTATTTCATCCGTAATGATGTTCGCCACGAGTGAAAAATCCCATAGAAATTTCATTCAGGAGTAACTGGGGTAGATTATAGACATAACTCTCGCACCATTAATCCATTCAACAAATCTGTCATACGCAGCAGCAGTTTACTTAGAGTATCGAAGTTTGTGTTGCTCATACATTTCGGGATGAGGTTGTTTTTTGGGTTCTTCGAAGACTCTAGTTTCCAAGCAGACACTTACATTGACAGGCCGGATTAATTGATGAAAAGAAAGGTTCATGTGTCACACCGCACGTGTCTTTCGCTGGCATTCAAAGAAAAAGGCTGAATTTCCCTGATCGATGCTCCTTAGGGTGTAAATCTTAGACATTTTCAGTCAACAAGTCGGTCAACAGTACTGTTTTTAGTTCATAGACACGCTGCTCAAGGTTGAGTTGGGTACTAAAGGTCATAATCAACTGCATGAATCAGCTGTACAGATAAGCGGTGACTATCAAAAATCAGCAGAACCCATCCTTTGGGAATGATTATCTACGTTAATGCGAATAGCATCAAACGGTGCGGAGTTATGCGCGTTCGTCAGGTGGCCGGCACACTCTAGATACGCCAGCCCACTCTTAAGGCGATTCTAAATTTGTTGACACTTTCACAGCCCTGCGCACGATCTCCGCAGCCCAGCACGTGCGTTTGTGTCACTTAGGAAGGCGAGCAAAGCACGCGCCATACGCACAAACACTCAAAATGGTACCGACCAGACTTTCTGGCGTCTCAGCTAGTCTCAACCAACGGTACTCTAAACGGTTGTTTATATCTTTACCATAGGACGCGCCTTACAGCGCTGTCACAGCTACCGGTGCGCGCGCGTTCCATGCACGAGGGCTCATTCCGCTCTCGTGAGGGTGAGCACGGCCGCTACATCACCCTCTCCCGAGCGCGGGAGAGGGTGAGCTAGAGGCAGTGCTAAGCCTCACGAGGCGGAATGAGCCCTCGTGCATGGGACTGCGCGCGATAGTAAGATATAAACAGGTGTTTAGAGTGCCTTGAATGACTGCCTTCATAGCTCTGTGGTTAGCGCGTCTGCCTGCTGATCAAAGGGTCAGCGGTTCGAATCCCGCCGGCGCCGGTCTTTTTATTTATTTATCGACCCGCGGCGTAAGAGGTTAGATAGCCAGATAGATAGATAGATAGATAGATAGATACATAGACGAAAAGTGCGTGAAGTATCAAAGAATGCTATTCGCATTAAAAGCCTAATTCATTCCTAGTAATACACAACACCGTAAACACCTATAGTGCACCCATGTCAGAGTAAGCGCTCAACCCCTCCTGTTGAAAAATGTCAACTCATCAACGGGTATATTAAAGGCTCATTTCCCTATTTTGAGCAAGTGAAAAAGCATGATAAAGAGACATCAAACGCCCTGTCGCTATTGGCGGTTATCGCCACGACTGGCAGAGATCATGGGAATTGAACGGGTAGAGCGGCAAAAAGGAGAGCGGGTCGAGAGGTTCGGATTCAAAAAGAGCTGAGAGTAGTGATATAAATTGAAAATATTTTGTGTGACAATGAAGCCAAAGCTAAAAGACAAAGCACGACGTTTCACTGCAAAGCTGAATATATAGGGTGCTACAAGTCACCGGGCTTGATCAAAAATGGACCGTGAAAATCGACGCCTACACGTAGCCATCTAAACTTTTCATAAGAGGTGTAATTCACAGGTCGTTTTTTTCTTGTAAAGTTACAAAGCGTAGCTCTCTTTTTGTAAAAAAAAAAATCAGCAGAACCCATCCTTTGGGAATGATTATCTACGTTAATGCGAATAGCATCAAACGGTGCGGAGTTATGCGCGTTCGTCAGGTGGCCGGCACACTCTAGATACGCCAGCCCACTCTTAAGGCGATTCTAAATTTGTTGACACTTTCACAGCCCTGCGCACGATCTCCGCAGCCCAGCACGTGCGTTTGTGTCACTTAGGAAGGCGAGCAAAGCACGCGCCATACGCACAAACACTCAAAATGGTACCGACCAGACTTTCTGGCGTCTCAGCTAGTCTCAACCAACGGTACTCTAAACGGTTGTTTATATCTTTACCATAGGACGCGCCTTACAGCGCTGTCACAGCTACCGGTGCGCGCGCGTTCCATGCACGAGGGCTCATTCCGCTCTCGTGAGGGTGAGCGCTGACCGCTACATCACCCTCTCCCGAGCGCGGGAGAGGGTGAGCTAGGAGCAGTGCTAAGCCTCACGAGGCGGAATGAGCCCTCGTGCATGGAACTACGCGCGATGGTAAAGATATAAACAGGTGTTTAGAGTGCCTTGAATGACTGCCTTCATAGCTCTGTGGTTAGCGCGTCTGCCTGCTGATCAAAGGGTCAACGGTTCGAATCCCGCCGGCGCCGGTCTTTTTTATTTATTTATCGACCCGCGGCGTAAGAGGTTAGATAGCCAGATAGATATATAGATAGATAGATAGATAGATACATAGACGAAAAGTGCGTGAAGTATCCAAAGACTATTCGCATTAATATTCGCATTAATAAGGCAAAGGAACTTCCCAGGGTCTACGGCTGGCAGCAACGCAGGCGACAGGGGTCCAGTAGCGGGGTGTGTTTGGCGTTGGTATTGATAGATGGCGCTACCTCCTTATCGCGACGGCTCGCGACCACCGTGGTTTATTAAAATGAATATAATCTTTTTGAAATGTACATTCGGTTAAAAAATAAATGCGAACAATAAGAGTAAAACTTAAAGTAAAAAAAAAACGCGTCTGCATAACGGTGTCGCTTTTGCTGCCGCCGGATTTCGTCTGCGTGTCGTCTGCTATCTCTCGCTGGTCGGCTGCACCTTCAGACGCTGCTCCCGACGCCATCTATCAATACGAACGCCAAACACACCCCGCTACTGGACTTGGTCGTCTGGGTCGCCACCCGCCGTAGACCCTGGCAAGTTTCTGGGCCCCATTTTTTTACTAAAATTGTACTACGCTTTGTGATTTTACAAGAAAAAAACGACCTGTGAAATACACCTTTGACGAAAAGTTTAGATAGCTACGTGCAGGAGTCGATTTTTACGGTCAATTTTAGATCGAGCCTGGTGACTTGAACCACCCTATAGTTCAACCATAATAATTGGCGGGGTGTAAATTAACTAAATAAAAACGAAAAAATATATATATACATAAAATTGGTCAGTTTAGCTTTGATTTTTTGAATGTTAGCATAACATTTGCAAGAATCTGCCAAACTTATAGCCTCTCCTTTTTAGCTCTTTTGTTTTATTTTTTGGTTTATGTTCACCCTAGGTTTTCTAGTTATCGACAAAACAAAGATAGCGTCTTTATTGTTTGATTGTTTGAGCATCATCAGGGAGGTGTATACTCGGTACACACTGCAAGCTCGCCCCTTTGTTTGACGTGTAGGATTTTTACGAAGTTTGGCGTCCAAGGACTCTCAAAACAAACTAAAACAAGTGATGCGCAATGTGTACGACAAGTGCGACAGCGGGAAGCGAGACTTCCAGTTGATACCGTGCACCGTTTGGTTAGCGAGCTCACTAGTGTACGCGAGCAAGGGTGAGGATCGAGCCCAGGACCCCGGGGTTCTGCAGCACGATCTTTCGCTACACGTGTTCTGAGCTGTGGCGTGCCACCGACCTCCCCCCACCACCACCCCCTGCTTGGGCCAGCTGTAACTGATTGCAATCCAAAATAATATAGGATACTTTGCGCCGTGGCGTGTACCGGCATCTATTTTGGTATATCCCGCTTGCGCGATGATTTTTCAGCACCAGTGGTGTTTACGTATCAATGACCTCTAAACGCTGCAGCGCTGATGAAACTCATTAATGCGGTAATTTGGGCAAGTTGGGAGATGATCCTATACAAGTGCTGAAAAAACAGTTAGGGACACGAAGTTGACGTAAACACTAACGCACTCAAAACAAACATTTTTTTAAACAATCTCTAAAATAGTTTTGAAAAATGTCAATCATACTACTACTGCTGTAGCCTTGTATAAAAAAATTCATACTATTTTGCCGATAAGGTTATGGATGTATCATTTCTACACGTCGTGCATTTGGCATTAATCTCAAGCGCCTTGTGTACGTTTCTTGCTACTTTATCTGGGTATGTGGGCAATAATTTCGTTTCATCAAAGTATGATGAGTAAGGGACAACGAGCGACGTGTCTGCGTGTGATGGCGGCTTCAGAGCATTCTCTTCACAAGCCCTCCAAGGTGTGTGCCTGTACTGCCTCGAGCCATTTATTTTATTTTGATGAGAAAGATGGGTCTGTGAGTGCGAAGCACCGTACAACCGCTTCGCACTCATCCGGCTCTGCGTAGCGAAAGCACGCGTGACGTAACGGTACATATGACCAGCGCCTAATATATTTCTCTGCTCCGACCTCATGACGTCACGTCCGTGTCATATGACCCAGCAGGGCGTTCTCTATCTATTTTTTATCTAGTTCTATTTTTCTTTACGCTTACGTAAATGCTAAACTGAAAAACGGAGCAGGTATACTTGTAAAAAAAAATAAAAAAACACAAACAAAGGTTTGGTATTGCTGGAACCATTTTAATGTTCGCAATAGTTTAGCGCCAGCCGAACGTTTAGTTATTTGCTAATGAGGGATGGGGAGATGAGAGACAATAATGAGTGCCACTTGCCTAAGTGACACGTAATTGTACAATATACAGATAAACAAATGTATGGTTTCGGTCCCGTGAAAAGCAACCATGTATTTTATTTATTCGTATATGACCAGTTTTGCTTAGTCTTACTAGTTTCAGCAAATGCCATTCAATGACGGAACATTAACAAAATTGTTTTATCAATGCAAACGTGCAATTATTGGCATATGCAATAAAGATTGCTCGGTTTCATTAACAGAATCTGAAAGAGAATTTGTGACCGACGCTGAGAGTGGTGGTCCAGACATCGACAGTTCTCTGGTACGTCGTCCAGCTGCTCGGACAAGGATGACGGGCACTTCCACAAGTATGGCGACTACAACAACACGTGTGTATGATCGTGCCTTGTCTCGGCTGTTGATTCAAGTTTACACTTGAATCAACTCCTCCGTCTACACTAAGATATATTTTGAATATCAGTATGCATGAAGTTTTTAACACAGAATTTTATGTAGGCTGGATATTGTGCTAAAGGAGTAGCTCTCCTGTGTGACCTAAAAAGTCGTTAATGGTAAGCCAAGGTAACACAAAACATGCATAGCTCATTGTAGGTAATTCATAAGCATTTTGAGAATATATCAAGTTAGTGGTTGGCACAAGCGAAAGAATATTGTGATTATAGCTCTGGCTGGGGCAGGGTTAACCCGAAGGCCCCTGCCCGAGCGGCCCGCAGGCCGGGCCCGGGCCGGATAACACATATTGTTTGGTTGGAGCCGTTTGCGGGCCGGGCAGGAGGACTTCCTTGCGTTCCCGGGCCGGGCTCAAGCTGTTGTGTAGCACACATTCTAAAACGCTCAGTCTAGAAATTATTATGATTATATTGTTCAGATTTCAAAAAAAGAAGAAAGCATAAAAGCTAACTCGTTACAATACCTAAAAAAAAGACATTACAAAATAAACTCATGAACTAAGAAAGCCCGCAAGGATATAAGGAGAGTAATAATTGGTATGGATATTTTTCCAGCATATTTCTGCGCATGCCTGCGCCCCATCTGCTATCCCCGCTTCCCGCTCTCGCCATTTTCGGAGGGCAAAGGTTCGGTCGACAAACGTATTGAACACCTATCCTTGTTCGTATTTTGTTTTTCGGCCGTTTGTGTGTGAATATGCGCTTACATCGATCATAAATGCCAACAAAATCATGCAACAGCACAATGCCAATCTTTTCTGATGGATGGAGGCAAGTTATGCTGCCCTTCATTTGCAGTTAGTAAACAGCTCCGCAGACAACGGACGATACTGGAAAACGTTTTATTTAATCAGCATAGTGTAACAGCTGACCTGAAGCAAGAAAACTGTGGCAGTCTTGTTACAGGGGACAACACGATTGTTTTTGTCTTTCATTTTCAAACTCGAAAATACTTAAAATGCCCCCTGTTTACCAAAGATAAGCTATTTTTTATTATTCTGTAAGCTTTCGAAGGTTTACCCAGTGATTGCGATATGACAACGTGTTTCATGCAAATTCGTAGACGATGTAAATGCACCAACAGCTTCACACGGAAGTTTTAAATTTAAGAGCTGGGGCCTCTCATCGGCCGGTGTCGGGCCGGGCCCTGTCAGGTAGGCATTGCATCGGGCCGTGTTTGGGTCGGGTAGGGCAAAGGGTCAGCGGGTCTGGGCCAACCATGCCTCAAAACATAGTTCCGCGCAGTGTCTGATTGCGAAAAGCGGAGTTCTAATTTACGTGACGCCAAATGTTCGGTATTTCGGCGCTTAAGACACCATTGTTTTATGCGATCGAATACGTTTAACTCATCTGCCTGATTACAGTTGCATTTTTGATCATTTGTACCTCTACAAAACATGGCGCAATTATTAAAACAAGTGTGTAATGCTCACAAGTGGTAATGCATTTCAACAACGGCAGCTGCACTCCTTAGTGTCGTGAACGCTACGTCTACACGTCATGCACAACGTGCGCTCAGCAAAGTTGACTTTCGGGTAGTACTGATTTTTCACATCCCGAAACACCACCACCTCGGCGTTCGGCGGCGCCAGGACAAATTTATTCTCGAACCACTGTCCATCGGACACAGCACACTCGAAGCGGAACACTGTTGGGACCAAGCAATTGTCCGGCACTTGTAATACACCAGGGAGCCGAGAGATGGCAGCACCGCGTTCAGGAACAGTGGCAGCCACGTGTCTCGGAAAATATACTTTGTTTATTCTACATTTTGTACAAGACGTCGTTTAATATTTCGAAAGCACACCACTACTGATATCACGGATCCTTGGCTATGGTTCATCTTTTCCCTGGCGTCTAGTTGAAACTCCGTGAAAAGGTGAGGTGGTAGGGACCAATTTTGGTCTACTTCCTCTCTCCTTAAGAAACACACGCGCACTGCGCTTTACATTTCTGAGCAATAGATCTGCTTGCCAAGTTGTGCGGTTGTCGCTCAAGATTATATTGGCTACCTGCGGGCAGGAAGGGGACAAACCCTTCGTTCGAACCGCTTCAGAGCCTTTCCCCTAAATATTTCCTGCTTACGTACGCCACTTAGAAATGATAAAAGGCCCGGCACTAAACTTACCAAAGGTATCATCCAAAGCAGCAAGGTTCCGCCTCAATTGATAATTCTGAAGATCGCGTTAATGTAGCCCCTTTTCCTAGAAGCGAAAGGACCAATCTTGTTTTGAGTAATCAAGTCACCCATCTTCGTCCGGCACTCGCGAAGGCCAAACGCGACAGTACTTCATTGCAAACACAATGTTTGAACTTTTTTGTCTCATCTTCTTTACGTGTTCTTCAATGTCCCCGGCGTCACATCGCTTTACGTGAGCGCACAGCATTGTCGGCGAGATGTCGTCTTTTTTCCAGCGTGCCTAATCGGACACCATAAACGACCATATTACTTCGCCGCTCTATCATTCGGTGATGTTCATGAGTCGCATCCACAGGCATAATCTTAGGTCGACCCATCATAAAACCGACGATCACACAATATAAGCCAGAGCGAAGGGATTTTAACCAGCGCCGACCGGAATTCGTTCCACGGAATACCTTCTGATTGGACTCACCGATTCGCGCTAGCCGGCCTTGCGTAGCGAAGGGACGCCTGACGAAACGATACCTGTGATCAGCGCTTGATATCTCTCTGCGCTCCGATCTCATGACGTCACGGCCGGGTCATGTAAACCAGCTGCCCGATATCTTGCCCCTTTGTCGTTCGCTCTTTGTTGATTTCATCTTACGCTCACGCCGACGTGAAAGTGGGGAACACAACATTGATAGCTATTGCTACAAAACTACGATACTCACAAAGGGGCTTGGCTGGAATTCAACCAAGGAACTTGCTATCTGCTTTGATTACCTCTTCATTCGGCGCGAAAAAGGATGAGCTGAAAGAAACTTAAATAGCTGTGCTGATTACGACTACTCGCCTACGGTCGTCTGCCATAGCACGCGACTGGTTTGGGACAGTGATACTTAGTTCAGCATAGTTAGTACAATCAGCGGCGAGTCATACTTCATCATATTTCTTCCTCCGGCAACCGTCGGCACTGTTCCATACTTGCCGCAGTTCTGCATACAAAGTCCGCAGACGATTGTCTGCGCGCACATGTGGCATTCATGTGACGAATCGGTGTTCGCCACGTAGATTCATGGCATCACAAGGTGGATCATAAATTCACAACGCACCGAACGATAGCAGACCGGCATATCATGTTACAACTAAGCAGATTAGTCTATAGATAAAAAAGCAGGCACGAGAGACATTCACCCCTTGCAATTGCCTCGGTTACCACAAGACCATTCCCGCACTTCAAGAATACTGAAAAGCTGAAGACGGTAGACGCGCCTTTTTTTAAAAGGAGCACTTATTGACACTTTTTATTTAAGCATACTGTTGCCACACTCCAGTGCCGAATATATTTAGGCCTGTATTGATCATTATAATAAACAAGGAGAACACAAGAGTGTATCGTGTGTGCCACTCATCGGAAACCATTAAGAGCTCGCCAACACAAGCATAGCAAATTTTAAAAACGCATATTTTCCTCTTGATACATTTCGCGCTCTCTGGGTTACGACGAACTGTGTCGGGCATGGAGCAGACGGTCCAGGGTGTCGTTGATACAGGAACGCGGATAGACATCCTTCTTTGTTACTGCGTCCCGTTGAAAATACTCCACGCAGAACCTCAGGGTTCAGTCTTTTTCTTTACCAGGATGACAGGAGAAGCCCACAGGTTGTTTGCGGGCTGCCTAATTTCGTCTTTTAGCATTTCCTGAATTTGATTCTGGATGACTTTCCTTTCTTTCCCAAAGGCTCGGTAGAGTACCCGATGAACAGGAGAGCGTCGTCATTACTAACAATTCGAGGCTACGCAACCGAGGTTTGACTTGCCTATGATAACGTTTTAAAGCACTCTCACTGAACTGGGCGAGAATGTCTTTCATTTGCCATTATTGTGGGATGGGGAGAGTTAGATCGATTTCGAACACCGAAGGTGACGTTGTTCTCATGTTGCGACAAAGAGACGTCTTCCAAGTGTCCGGCGATCGCGGCTGAGTGCTACAGTTCCTCGGCGTGGCACATGGCGGGGCCTTTATAACGTTGCAGGGCCTTCTGTCGGAAGTTCGTTATAAGTACAACCGTGTGTCCCTCATGGAGCTTCACAACACCCTCTACGACGCTGATACCTCTTTCTAGGAGCAGCTAGACTCTTCCTTCAAACAGAGCCTCTCCGCAGATAGCTGGTCTAGTACCGAAAGGCACAAGCACACATTAGTGCTGCGGAAAATTTGCCCGGTTGTCAAGTACGCGCACTGCAACTGACGTGGCCGACGTAGTTTTCTGACCATTATGACTTTGGGAGGTGACGTTCTTAGGTGCGCAACCAGGTGTCGGCGCGGTGGCTAGCTCATCGCATAGCTTCGAGGAAACAGACCTAGTTTGGGATTACTAAAGTACAACTTATGTGTGCAGTGAATATACAGGTAGCATTGTCAATTGGTTAAGCAGTGACTTCGGGCTCCCTGAGCTCATGTTAAATTGTCATTGAATAATTGCGAATATGATAAAAATAATGAACGGAAAAAGAATCTATTATCGGCGAACTTGTGCCAAACAAAATTTAAAAAAGAGCGTCGAGACAGCAGAAAAGCGGGTGGTGATATGGCGGAGAAAGTGCAAGGGAGAGCGATACTGACTCGACAAGGTCCCGCGCAGCTCCTTAGCTAGAGTGAGTGACTATCTATAAAACTCCTCAAAGAAACTTCGTGAGTCGCGCTCGGGGCGACAAAGAACAGGCCCTATTGGTAGCAAAAAACTAGGACGAAATGATCAATGTTTCGCCCCGAGTAGGAATGAACGGGAATTTTCTAGAATTTTGTGACCGAGCGTTGCTTGTTCGGTCCTCCACACGGCATTACCCCCCTCCCCCCTTCTTTCAAACAGCATCGTCCCGATGCGACGCGAAAGAAAACAGAAATGGCTAAAATTTTTTGGTGAGGCAAAATATACATCCAGTGTCACAATCCTAACGCGCGTAGAACGGTTTGAGTCGAACTACGTGGACGATTTCGGGTTGTCGCTGGCGGCCTCCTCACGGTCAGGTTCTGTCGGGCAGCACCTCGTAGTTCAAATCCCTAAGGCGGCGATAACCTTGTATATTCCATATTAGCGTTTTAACAGTTTCTCGCTGAAGCTGCGGTGGCCAATGGGCTTCCACACCCACACCTTGTCTCCGAGCAAGAAATCCACGTTGCGGAGGCGAAGGTTGTACCGGCCAGCGTCGACATGTTGTTGGTTCTTTATCCGAAGGCGGGCTAGCTGGCATACCTCATTTGACCTTTGGGTTCCCAGCTGGGCATCTTCGAACTTCCTCGTCTCCTTTCTGCCGTGCACCATCTGAAAAGGTGTAATCCCAGTGGTTCCTTGAACGGCCATGTTTTACACAAACGTGAAGTAGGGCAACACCTAATCCCACGTCCCGTGTTCCACGTCCACGTTCATTGAGATCATGTCGGTGATGGCCTTCTTTAGTCGCTCAGTCAGCCAGCTGGCCTGGGGTGGTATGCCGTGGTTCAGCGGCGGCCGGTGTGGCTCAGGCGGAGTATCTCTTGTGTCTGTTGCGCCGTAAATGATGAACCTCTGTTCATATTCAAGACGTAAGGAGCGACTAGTCGGAAGATGATATACTAAACGAAAAACTTGGGCTACTTCCACGGTGGTTCCCGACGTGAGTCCCGGAGATAATCCTCCGGTACGCCGACGGGAGTCTCGGCGTACCGGAGAAGATATTCAGTTGCCAGGATTATCTAACTGTTTCCTTTCGTTGACGGCGGGAAATGTTTAAGTAGGTGCATTCCAATCCGCAGGAAAGGCGCAGACGGGGGCGCGATCGGCTGCAGGGGGCCTGCCGGCTTCGTCGGTGGTTTCTTCCTGCACTTGCACTCGTGGCACGATCGCCTGTAGAGCTAGACAGATTTCAGGAGCCTCGGCCAGTAGTACTTCTCTCGGGTCCTTGCGAGAGTCCTGCGGTAACTAATGTGACCAGGTGTAGGGTCGTCGCGTCATGACGGCGTAGATCAGGGTCGGTTGCTCGAGCGGAGCAAGATTGAGAGGAGCCCTGGGTTCAATGGATATCTGAATCTCTTCCTGCACACCTTTGGCGATGGACAGAGTTGCCGGAGGGTCGGCAGCAGGCAGCAGCTTCTTGAGTTCTTCGCAAACAACGTCGCTGATGATCTCGCGAAGCTCGTCACCGCTAGTACTGAGCACGCAGTGTACGGATGCCAGCCTTGAGAGCTTGTTGAGCAGATTATGGTGGCGGACTTTTGCCGCTAGCGCCCGCTTGATGTTTGTTGCTTCGGCAACAAACACGTTCACTGTCGTTGGAGGGTTGCGGACGAGGCCGCCGAAAATGCCGCTCATCACGCCTCTCAGGAGAATGCGCAAATATTTCTAGTCGGTGGCTCGCAGGTCGGCGCGTGCACTTAAGCGTTGCAGATCTTTCATGAAGGTGGTTACGCTTTCGTTGCGAACCTGAATATGTGTTTGAGGCAGATACACTGCCCGTAACCGTTGGTGTTGTCTCGTAAAAAAACGCTTTAAATCGGCCATGAAGATGTCCCACGACGTGAGCGAAGCATCGTGGTTCTCGAACCAGTGTCTCGCACCTCCATCGGAATAGTCACAGAGTAAGGCGAATATGCGATAAATAATGAACTGAAAAGAAAGGTGTAATCGTCGTACTTGTGTCAAACAAACTTAAAAAAAACGAGCGTCGAGTCAGCTGAAATGCGGGCGAAGATTTGGCGGCGTGACTGCAAGCAAGAGAAAGACTGACTCGACAAGCTCCTGCGCAACTGCTTATCTAGTGAACGTGACTATCCCAAAAAACTCGACAAACAAGCTTCGAGCGTCACGCGCTCGGGGCGAGAATGAACAGGCACTTTTGAGAACACGAAACTAGGACGAAATAATAAAAGTTACGCCCCGAGTAAGAATGAACGCCAGTCTTCTAGAATTCAGTGACCGAGCGTTGCTTGTTCGGCCCTGCACGCGGCAATATAGCGCTCCCAAGGCTAGAAGACCCTCGGCGAGAGAGGAGCCTTCAACGGCGTTCGAGCAGTCACGTGGTGTTCAAAGTGCGGGGCCGGCTGATGCAATCGCCCTGCGTTCTGTTTGGCGAGGGGCAGATGATGCAACCCGCAGCCGCTCTTGCCATGTTCATGTGGCTGATGCAAGGTGTCAACGCTCTTGCCACTCTAACTGAAACACAACACCAGAGGCCCCCCCCCCCCCCCCAACACACACACACACATGCAAGCCGCCTTTTCTCTTTGCGAGAAATGGCGGTCTAATTTCGGCTCGTGGCTTCTGGGAGACATTCTGTTTCTTTTTATAACCCCCTGCAAAGGACACCAACGTTCCAATGTTTCTAGGGTTGGTCTCGGGAATCTGAGCGTGACCCTGTTTGGCGTCATTGGCCCGCACCGGGGCCCAGCTCGACAAGCGGCTTTGCTGCCGTTGGCGAAAGGTGAAGGCCAACTCTAGAACTTGGCCAAGGAAGGAAGTTGCAATAGTCCCTCCGCCCCCCGGAAGTCGGTCCAGACGAGGAGTGGTCAGCAGCCATTTGTTTGAGTGACCACCGAAGAGCCGATGAGGAGGGGCGATAGGGGAACCCCCAATCCTATTAGAGAGTTTTAGAATTGGGGGCCCCAAGGGTCCCTATCATTTCGTCGAAACTCGTTTCGTGGAATTACGTTTCGTGGACAACTTTTCGTGGACACACGTTTCATGGACACACGTTTCGTCGACACTGTGACGTTTCGTCGAAAATCGTTTCGTGGACAGCACCACACTAAAACGTTTCGTCGACAAACTTTTTTTTCTTTATTTTTTTCTCCGCGGCGCCGAAATAAATGCTGCGGAAACTCAAGGTACAAGCGGTAGTAACATAACAGACGACAAAGACGACCTTAGAGAGCAACTGCTCTCCAGTCGCCTAGCGCAGTTGCTCTCAAGGAGAGCAACTGCGCTACCCTCTCGCTCTCATCCATGCCACATAGGAATCAGTGCTGTACGGAACGGCGTTCCTGGAACGCGTTCCTTTTAGGAGGAACGAAGGAACGCCGCCGTTCCATTTTGCATTAGTGGAACTGGAACGGGAACTCGTTATGTTTTTACTGGAACGTAAAAATTAACGGCGTTCCTTTTTTTCGTCCAGCGGGGCCATTTTAAATGTATTTCTAAGAGGGAAATTCCAAAATGTACAAAAACAATATCATTACGAAGAGCAGGGTCTTCTTAACTTTTTTGTTACTTATTTTAGGTGTTTATTTTGCGGGGTTCTCGCGTGGTAACAGTTGGGTGCAGGAGTTCTAACGGACATTGATACATTTTTTTCAGTGTCCAAGACTGTAGAACAAAAAAACAAAAAAAAAAGCTTTTAGTTAATGGAAAGGACACAGAAAGAGGGACGTCTGAAAGTAAAACTCCGCTACTTTCTTTGCTTCCCCCCCCCCCCCCGAATCCTCATACACCCAGAAACCTAAGGCCGACTACAGCCATCACTGAACTTTTACAAGGAGACCTACAGTTACAACAGAAGAACAGGTTACCTGACATCGAACGCAACCTTATATCCCGAACATTGGTCACTTAATACATACACACAAATTAACCTTCGTTCTTTCTCCCCTTGACTCCCCCCCCCCCCCCTTTCCACCCCCTGAAGCTGAACAACGAATCCAACCTTCATGAAGGACAGGTAATTTTCAAGACTGGCCTTCCGAAATCCCTCTTCTTCACTTGCTCGTCTTGCGGACAGAAACATCGAGAAGCAAGTGTTGTTAATTTCATACAAGAGACTTTGTTAGATTGAAAGGTGTAAGGTTGTTGTAAAACACTCGTTCAATATAGGGTGTCAGTACATTTGACTCGTTTGAATCGCTCATCACAAAGAATATGGCCCAAAGCTGAGATTTTTAATGGTGAATATATCAACAAACGAAACCTTGTTTCCGCTTGCTTTCTTCTCGTGTTTTTCCATCTCGGTGATTCAAATTCGTATGATGCCATTTATTGGAATAGATAAAAACAACAAAAAATATTTTTTATCTAATTGTATATGGAATCACCAAAATAAAAAAGTAACGTATATGTAACGTCACGTTCCATTTTTTTAAACTGTAACGGGAACGAGTTTCTTTCTCACAAATGAAACTTGTAACGGGAACGCGTTCCGAAAATCGGAAGGAACGAGGAACGAGCTTTCGTTCCTTTTTTGAGGAACGTGTACAACACTGCATGGAATAAGCAAGAGCGCATAGGGCTTTGCGCGCGGCCTATTGGGATATTTGCAAGTTCCGAAGCCCGTTCATATAACCGAAACTTACTGGAAGAAGAAAAGTGGTGGAGAAAAATAAGCGTAGGCGCAAAACAAAACTTCGATCCAATGATGGGTTGCGGGAAAGGCGCCGTGGACACTGATTTTTTTTTTGTTGTACATATTGGTTATTTTTAAACAAAAATACAACTTGTAGCCTTTTATTGCTACATTACAACCCTAATACTTAAATTTAAATTAAACATATACATTAGCCTCAATTATTCAAAAGGAAAAGTGATGTAGTGTTTTACTGGCTACTGCCACTTATATACGCGAAAAAACACTTTAGTCGCACTTGTTTCATCATCATTTATCCTTAAGGGACGTTTAAAAAGGACATTACATAAGAAGGGGCTGTAAACAATGTCAAATAAAAATAAACCACAAAAGCACGAAAAACAATGACTCTTGCACTCCCGCGAACACGGTGCCCGCGAGTAAACCTTGAAAACGCTGCATTGCAATGCAAAAAAAAAGAAAAAAAAACGAGAAGGTAATAGATAAATAAAACATCGCCCCGAAGTTTAATCTTATTACACAAAGTAAACCATAGTTGATATCAAATGTGCAACTTAATGCATTATATAGCTTCTCTCGAGCAGCCGCCACATCCAAGGCCTTGGAGGCGTACCACTAGACGAGATCTGTCGGCAGCAGCCGACTGTTGCTCAGACGCGACATTCAATTGATTTTTATTGATGCCAGCAGAGAAATACCTGCGGCAAGTTCATGACCCAGCTCTTTGCATAAAAGAGCGACTAAATCTAATGTTCTTTGGTAACGCATTGGTTTATGTGCATGCAAAATTTGAGTACAGACATAACATATATAGAACTATTGTGCTACTTGATATCCAGAAACTAAATATGCTACAGTCTAAAAATTGTATGCGGGGGGGGGGGGGGGGGTAAGTACAGTACTTTGAATACCCGGTGTTTGGAAAAAAAAAGAACCGTGTTTTATAACCGTAAAAGTAAACTATGTGTAACCGAATGCTCAGTCTCCTCCAAAGTTTAGTGCTAGCGGCTAAGACCAGGTGCCAATTAGCTTAAAAACCGATTTATGCCATTTTCAACGATAGAATGGCTGTGTGCACCGCAAAAAATGCCTCGTTTTTTCTTTCATTTTTTTTTTAAAGAGCTTTAGTGTTTTGACGTGTGGACTATCTATGCTATGTTCAGATGGCTCTTGAGGATTCTACCAAAAGACGCGACGCGCGGAAAGATACACTTGCTCTGGAAACGGCCCTGCCACTTCGTCAAAACAGTCGGAGTGCTGGCTGCCAGCCCGCGAAGGGTTGCATTCGATGACGTACAGGCGCCTCGATCACGTATGCTGCCGAAAGCGTAGCCCTCAAGAGCAGCGCACATTGTTGAATGTTTTAAGAATCTAATTTGATAAAGGACAGTGGTCGAGAACAAAACTTTCCGGCTTTGACAACGCTTCCCCAGAGGTTTGGGCAAAGACACGAGTGAAACCATACAAATCGTAAGTTCCGACATCGGTGCAATCAGTAATCTGAAAAAAAAAAGCAGAAAGCAGAAAATAAGATTGACTTTTTGGTCGATCTTATCTGAAATCACCCAGGAAAAAATCAAAGACGTTTGCAACACCCTGTAACGCCGAATTAGAGCGCAGCTCTTGAGGAGGAGGAGGAAGGAGGTACTGAGGGGAGGGTATACCCCTCCTCCTCACCTCATCCTCCCTGCTACTCCTCCCCTCCTCCTTCCTCCTCCTCCTCCTCCATCCTTCAAGCTCCTCCCCTCCTCCTCCCCTCATCCTTCAAGCTCCTCCCCCTCCTCCCCTCCCCTCGTCCTCCTCCCCGCGCTTTACATCATGGGAAATGTCCCATAATGCACCGCGCGGTTACGCCGCCGCCGACGGCGACGGCGACGCCGCTCAAGCCGGAAACAAACGCCTAAAAACTGCGCTCTAAAAAAAAAAAGATAGTTTAAGTTGGTGAGGCAAGATGGCTGCGCACTGGTTCGCCCTACTTGGCCCAGTCGTCCATCTTTCATCTATCCATCCATCCAGCACAAGGCCGCGCGCCGCGCAGGCGCAGAGGCCGCGAGGAGGTGCAGCTGACGGAGCTGGCAGAGCGAGCTGTCGACGAAACGTCGCAACGTCTGTCGATGAAACGAGCGGGCGCTCGTTTCCACGAAACGATCTGTCGATGAAACATCGCACTGTCGACGAAACGATTTGTCCATGAAACGTCGTTCGACGAACTGATTGCCACCGGGTTTTGGGCTGGCGCTCGCCCCCGGCACAGAAATCGAGAAATAGCGTGGGGCCCCAAATGGCTGGGGACCGGGTTACGTCGGCAAACATGGTGGCGTCGTTTCCGCTCGCTTCGTAGCGAATTCGACATGGTTGCTGCATTATTAGCCAATTTCATTGCCAATAAATGATGCAACCGGCTTTCGCTTTGCTTTATCTCGCTCAAGTCACAAGGAATGAGCGGTGGGCACGCCCCATTTCAAATATTGTCTCTGATACTGGCCGTTCCTAAGCCTAAAGAGACGCGGTAACTGTTGACATGTCAACGTATTGCTACTCCGTGACTCCGAGTGTATTTCGTTCGTGGCACGATACCTGCAGCTTGAAAAGAAATATTGAGAGGCTTCGAATTCGCTCCAGCTCTTATCTAAAGAGAGCAGCTGCTTTCAGAGTATGCTTGCTGGCGTTCGTCTCAGTTTCGGCATAGTTGAAGGCCTAAATATTGGGCGATAGACGGTCAAAGCGTGCACGAACGCTAAAAAAATGTGAGAACGAGCGCCAGATTAGAACACGTTACGGACTGGGTTGTTTTGACTGAATACAGCCAAAAACATTTATACTAATTTTAGATCGACTCTTGTTTTAGTCGGATTGATTGGGACTTACCTTAACTATTATTTGCTAGCAAAAAGTATTTGCTAAGCGCATATGTTTTTCGTTTATTAATATTTTTCTTTTTTGATTATTATTCTCTTTAGCCACGTTAGCGATGCAAGCGGGAAACGTATGCCTGCTGCGATGCGCTGTGAAACCGCTATTCTATAAGCTGTCGACGCCATCCTTGTTGCGTTAGGGTCCCCCAATTTCTTAGGGAAACCAAAACATTGGGGCCCCCTATTCTAAAACTCTCTAATGTGTCTCAGCTGTATCACCGTCTCCTGCATTTGTTCGAGGGCCGCGCCTTTTTTATGCTCACTTCCTAGAGCTTAGGAAAGCTGCGAATGTCTTGGAAAATGACGGTATTCAACAAAAAACGCACTGCAAATGCGCGTCTAGCAAACCTTATCGAACACTCACCCGGTTCGAAATAAAAAAATTGGCCTATACCCCTTTTATAATTCCGCGGGTGCTCCAAAAAGCTGAGCTATGAAGAGGGCAAACGCTTAAAATAAGCTTTAACGCAAATAAAACAAGCGAAAGTTGAAAACTACGCAAAAAGTCGGACTCCCGTGAAAATAAAACTAATCAATGTGATCAATAAACGGAACAAAATGTGACCTTTAATTTATAACTTAATATTTTCCCGGGTGCCACTATCACGACATGCTCTCTTCTTATCCCTCAAAAGCACACTCTAACCTAAACCCGTTTGTTATAGCTGATACTGAAACATTTCAAATCCTTTCCACTTCAGTGAAGTCTTGGAGGTATGATATAATTTTCGGATCTGACGTGATGACGAACGCTGAATTGAATCTATGTGTCTGACGCCCGATGTAACTGAACGAGACCGACGATTGCATCGCGGTGCTCTAGTGTCCCAAGAATTATCTTCTTCTTTCCGTAATGTTGAAGTTCTAGTCGAGTTTGATGCATCTGTTGCTTCGTCTTCACCTTAAATGACTTCTTGTAGCTGTGGCTCCTCCTGTCGGGCTCCTTCTTTATCAACACCACTTCTTCCCGTCTGGATTCATCGGTGTCCCCTTCCGCTTTCTTGATGGTACTTATATTGCAGGTGTGATATTTCCAGGAAATATCATAGACATGTGTCCTTCTGATTCTTGTCCCTCGTCGTTTGCGCCGTTTTTAACCTTTCAAAGACGTCGCACCTAATATTGTAAGGTTAAACCTTAATCATAATTAGGAACACGAACGCCAAATCATGTATGGTTGGCTAAGAGCCTCGGCACGGAGTTCTCGAGCGCCTCCGTCATCGTCTTTTATGCCACAGTTCTCCGAACCGCGACATATAACACACCTTCACCTCTGGTTCGCTATAGCTAATAGGGCAAAACCGTACTTTTGGTCTCGCCTCAATGTTAGAGCTGGCCGCTCCGAGAAAGGAAGCTTCACTTTGGTGGCTTGGGCTTGCCAATGGTGCTTGGAGTTCAAGTGGTGGACGTTGCGGGAATGCTGGCACCGCAGGTAGAGACAGTGGCACTGCCGGCACAGGCAGAGCTATTGTGTTTCGCGGGAATGTTGGCACAAAAGGTACAAACGATGTAACGTCCGGCAACAGCAAATCTGCTAACTTGTTACCAGACGTACTATGTTCCGAAAATGTTCCGAAACAGGACAAACTCTTTGTTGCAAGTGGTCCCCGTTACGATGCCAGCTGGTACCATCATACTGAACAACCTTTGATGATAATCCACCTGCTGGACGCACTATCGACGAGGGGATCCGGTGAGGCCCTGGTGAAAATATTTTTGCCAAACATTGTCGCCCGGTTTCAGCGGTGGCTGTCGTCGAGCTCCATGATCGCAATAAATCTTTCGTTTTAGCTGTTTGAGTATTATATTTGAATGGAATTCGGGACGCGTCAAGTCTATTGCAGTTTTCGGTTTGCATCTCATGAGAACCTCGGCAGGTGTGAGTCCACTAATATCGTCGAGGTTTTGTGCGATATTGTAGAAAGGCTAATGATTCATTGTCCGAAAATCTCTCACAGAAGCTTTGGTGAGTTCGCTCTTGATTGTTTTAACAGGTTTTTCCTGGGCCCCATTAGATGCCGGGTGATAAGGGGATTTTCATACCGCGAATTCCATTCCTCTTAAGAAATTCAGCAAATACACAGCCTGTGGAGGCTTGTCCCTTGCCGCTCACTATCAGGTCGGGCAATCCGTGTGTGGCAAATACTAATCGAAGGCAATTTACCGAAGCCTCCGCTAAGGGTGAGAGAAAAACCACCACCTTGATCCACTTTGAGTACTCATCAACGAGGATTAAGATATACTGTCCTTGAAATGGTGCCCCAAAGTCTACATGAAGGTGTCACCAAGGTTTCTCAGGAAATGTCTTTGGCGTGTCGTTGGCGCTGGTTGCGGTGCCCTTTGGTGTTTTAGACACAGAGCAGCTGTTAACCTTAACCTTAATGTGTTCATCAATGCCAGACCAGCAATCGTCACTTCTTGCGACTGTCTTTATTTTGACGATTTCTTGGTGTCCTTCAGCCAGAAAATACAACACGCTTCACCTGATAATTTTCAGAACTACTACTACTCGTACGCCATAGTACGCAACTGTCTTGCACGCTGAGCTCTTCCGTTAATGTAGCGTATGGTTACCACACTGTTGAAGCGAGAAGGGTAGATGCGGCCTATAGCAGCTCGCGTTTTGTCGACTACACACGATCTCGTACCGTAACTGTCGAACAACTTTAAGAAAAAAATTGTAGACATGGTTCAGCATAAAGATATTTGCCGGCCTCAGCACTGTGAATTTTGTAGCCATCCGTTTTAGGCGACTCAGAGCATCAGCAAAATCACGACGTTTTCCAGGGCGGGAAACCAAGGCTGTTGCTGTAGCTTGCTAGTTTCAAGTCCCACATTTGGATTCTTGGTGAACACTGTAGGGAAATACCTTTCTTAGCACCTAAAGGTCTCAGAAGTGTCTTGTGGCCAGTGACTGACTTAACATATATACCCCAAAGGTATTGATTGAATTGCGTTATTTCGATCACAGTGCAAGCGACGTTTCGTCTAGGTGGCTATAGTTTTGTTCTGTTGACATCAAACGACGTCATGCCAAATCAATAGGCTTGTTTTTACCCACTGAATTTATGTGCGCCAGAACAGCTCCTATTCCATAAGTTCACACGTTGCAGCTCAACGCAAGGAACTTTGTGCGGTCGTAATGTACAAGGACAACAGCATATGTCACCAGCTTTTGCTTTGCTCCAACGCGGTTTCTTACTTTTCTGGCCAATTTCAACGTGTCTTCTTTTGCAGCAATCAAGGTAACGGTTCCAGGACGCTTGCGAAAATTGGGTAGAAATCTGCAGAAAACGAGCAGGCCAAAAAAACTTTGTAGGTCCCTTTGTGTCTTGTGGACTTGGTGCCTTCAAAATAGCTTCCACTTCGCACGGCGAAGGGTGAAGACCGGTGGTGTCAATCAGGTGACCCCGGTACTCCCCCTGTGAAGCAAACAACTCGCACTTCTCAAATTTCAACTTCAATCCACCATTTGTTAGCCGCTGAAGTACAACTTCGAGATTCCCTATGTTTTCCGAGTCATCCACTTCAGTTATCAAGATGTCGTCGAAAATAGACGACAACGTGCCTGAGATCATAACGCAGGTTTTCTATCTCTTCGCTGAAAAATTGCTCGCTCTGATGATACACCAAAATTTAGCCTAGTGTACTGAAACAATCCATGTGAATTGTTGATAGCGACGATCTTTGAGGCCGGAGAGAGCCCCACCTGCTGGTAAGTATCTTTAAAGTCCAACTTGAGAAACTTGAGGCCACCGACGAGTTTGTCCAGAGTTTTTCGACTCTCAGGATCGGGTACGTTTTCACATGGGCTGCTGCGTTTACGGTGACATTAATGTCTCCGAAAATTCATACCCCGCCATCTCTTTTTAGTATCGCGACGATCGGTGCCGCCCAGTCAAATGTCTTGAATCGCTCCAAATTTCCTTCCCGTTCTAGTCGTTGAAGCTTTTGAGTTACCAAATCGTGCAATGAAAAGGGTACTGGTCGTGGTTTGAAGAACCGGGGCCTTGTACCAGCTGGCTCACAAATCGTATCGTCCACGTTCTTCAGCATACCGTCCCTTCAGGAAACACTTCTGGCAATTGGGTGACTAGACCCTTAGCAGTGTATTATGCAGATTCACGAGATCAGCCATAGGTACACCCACTGTCTGTATTCAGTTTCGTCCTAGCAGAGAATAAGAAGTTCCGCCAATGACGAACAGAGGAAAAACTTCTCAATTGTTGTACTTTACCAGGATCTCTGCGCAACCTTGAACCGCTGTCGAATCTCCTGAGTACACTCTAACGACGAGAGTGGAGAGGATAAACTTCACATCAGGTAACACTTCTGTTAACTTTTCTCTTAATTTTCAAGACGCCTGCCCTAGTGTCCAGCTTATGTCAACAGTTTTTTTTTCGAATAATGAGTTATAATATTGGAGCAACATCAGCTCCTTTTAGTCTTTGCCCCGTTTATAGGTTGAGGGTTCATCGTCACAGTCCTGGTCATTTGGATCGTCGTGGCTGTGAATTGGAACCACCAAAGACGCCTGTTTCGACCGCCGTCCTGGCGAGTTCTGGTAGTCACGCAGTTTTTCTGTTTTTGTTGACGGTGCTCCGCTCGTCATAGGACATTGCTGATCAGACCATTGAGAGGTGGCCGACCTTCTTGCAGTTTGTCGTGTCATTCCAGCATATCGACAAGCGGCCGAACCAGGTGACTTTCCGCAGCGAAAACGACCAGACTGTCTAGACGGCTGCTATGATAGGCGGTTGGTTTCGACAGGTGAGGTCATGCTAACTTGGCACGTGATCGCTTGGCAATCTGTCGTCGCGGCCTCCGTGGCTGCGACGGCCTTGACCGTTTTCTCAAGCGTCAGTTCTGCATCTTCCAAAAGTCGGGTCTGCATGAGGTCGTTTTTTTATGCCACAGAGTAGCCGATCTCGAAGCATGTCGTTGAGCACTGTCTTAAAATTGCAAGAGTGCGCGAACTTCCGCGGAGGCGCAATGAAGGCGCTCATGGTTTCTCCTTGATGGCGTTTTCTTGTGTGGAAGCTTCAGACGCTATACACTTACGGAAGGCTAGGTGAGAATAATGCCCGTTTATATTCATTAGAATCTTGTTGTAGTCAACATTCCGAGGCTTTTCCGGTGCTAAAATGTTTCTGAGAAGCGAATATGTTGGTTTGCCACAGTCTTACAAAAATACCGCACTTCGTTTCTCCTGTTATGTCACTGATAATAAAATATTGCTCGAGTACTTTCTCATAGTCCTCATATTCATCATTGATTTCTTCGCGAAAAGGTTCGAGCTTAGACATTGTAATCGCATAAAATCTAGAAAGACTTCCTTTCCAAGAACGCTGGTGCTTCTCCGTCCTTCTGTATATCTCTGCCTGCGTAGCTTGTTAAGGTTTGCTCATTGCCAATGTGATATTTCCATGAAATATAATAAAGATCCCGAACTCCAAGTGATGTAAGGCTGGCTGACAGCTCGACACGGAACGCTCGAGCGCCGCCGTCGTCGTCATTACTTCTACGATATTCCGCACCGCGAAACAAAATAGTACGCTGATAATTTCTGGCGTTGGATACCTTTGCGTTCTCCATCGCTCCACCTGGACGACCGCTTCTTCGTGTGCACGCACTTTTTGAGCTTTAAATTACAATTTCTATTGGTCGTTGCGAGATCGCGGGACGCTTATTTGGCACAGCCGCTTCTTCCTGGGTTTCGTCGAACCAGAAGACCCAGCGTCCGAATACCCAGCGGCAACCCAGCGTCCGAGTTTTTGATTTTCAATTCGCCTCACCGCAAACGCGCCGATATTTTTTAATGCAGACGCGACGGGAATGCTCTATAACATTTGGCCTTTTTGTCCTTCCACTAGGTCCCCATTGATCACTATCGCCGACGGTCAAAGGCTTCTCAGGTTGGTCAATTCCTCGTCCTCCGACTCGCCGACTCGTTGCAGCTTCTTCCGCGATGTGCAGTCGCTGAAGTTCCTTTGCCGCTTTCGTCAGATGAGTTCGGGCCTGATCAGAGGACTGTAGCCTTGCGCCGTTTCTTAGTGAGTTATTTTAGAACTTAAGTCTCAGGCGCCCGTTTCTTTGTTTCGCGGCTACGGCATGCGCTTAACCACGCTAAATTTGCCGAAAAATGTGATGTCCCTTGACCTCAACGCTAATCAATTCCCCGTTAAATTTATTGAGGAAATTCAGTTTTGCCGCTCAAACGACATCTGGTCCGGTCACGTGACGTCAATTTTCTTGTGCAATTTAGCGGACAAACTGAATATTTTCATAGGTCACGTGATACCAAGTCATATGACGTCATTTTTTTCCGCTCATATCAGCGGGAAGCTAGAGTGGTGTTGAGATAACGTGGCGTCAATTTTTCAGCTAAATTTAGTGGAGAAACCGTGGGAGGAGGAGAGAGGAGGACGAGAAAAATGAGAGGGTAGGGAAAGTAGGAGGAGGTGAAAGGAGGAGGGGGAGGAGGTGAGGAGGAGGAAAGGAGGCGGAGGAGGAGAGAAGGACAGGAGGAGGAGACAAGGACGGGAGGACGATAAGAAAATGGAGGGAGAACAGGGTAAGGAGAAGAAGGAATGGCTACGTTGCGGCATTTCACTACTGGTACAGGAAAGAAGACAAGATCAACGTCCTCATACGCAGGGTTTACAAGGTCGCCTTGGGCCTGCCGGGATCCACAGGCACAGACCGCCTGCTCCAGCTGGGCATCCACAACACGCTGAACAAAATCGCAGAGGCACAGCGCACCTCGCAACTAGAGAGGTTGTCCGGCACGAACGCTGGCCGCCGCATCTTCGAGAACCTCGGCATCGGATACCACACACAGCAGGGCCACAAAGTCACCATCTCAGTCGCGATCCGGCAGACAATAGGAGTCGATCCGATCCCCAGAAACGTTCACCCGGAGTACATCGGAGGCAGAAGAGAGGCCCGAGCCATGGCTCTCCTCAATGCCCACAGCAACAATGTGGGTACGCGATTCGTGGACGCCGCCGAGTACGAGAGAGGCTCCCGATTTGCCGTGACGGTCGTCGATTCAGACGGGGAAGCGAAGATATCAGCAAGCGTGGCATGCGAACGCTCCAAAGAAGCGGAGGGAATAGCAGTTGCCCTCGCCCTTACGGACCCGGCGTGCAATACAGTCCTCTGTGACTCGAGACAAGTGATCAGCAACTTCGCCAAAGGACGGATATCACTACGAACAACCCGAATCATAAGCCAAGGCCAAGTCCACCGAGAAACACAACGCACAACCCGACTCCTGTGGTTTCCTGCACACGTGGGGGAAGTCTCCGAGGAGCATCGTAACGGCAACGAGACGGCACACGCCAGGGCGCGCGAGCTAACATACCGCACCGGCGACGGTCGTCCGTGGTACAGCAGCAAGGACCGTATGACGAGCTACAACGAAACCACCAAGGCCTTCCGCCTTGCCCGACGGACACTCCCTCCGCCCGGCGACAAGCTGGACTGGGCACAGGCGGTCGCACTCAGACAACTGCAGACGCGCACGTACCCTAACCCGGCACAGTATGACAGAATGTTTCCCGAAATATACACGACGAACACGTGTAAGGTCTGCCGCAAAGAGGTAGCCACGTTAACCCGCATGCTCTGGGACTGCACCAAAGACCCGCAAGGTGCTAACTCCGGAACCCTCCCGCCGCGGCTGTCCGCTGCCCTGTGCAGCCCTAGCCCCGACAATCAACTCTGGAAAAAATGTTGAGACGTCGCCTCCTTGTGGCCTCTTTTCTTCTCGTCCCTTTTCCGAAATACCCCAGTCTCGGGTTAAACAAAACTATGGTTAACTACCACCAGCTCGCCTGCACCCTTACAATTTTTTTCACTTATAATCAACTCTGGGCCGTCCAGAAGGCCTGTGAGGCGGTGAAGCGGCAGGAATTCGACGCCCCTAGACGGGCGAAGAGGACCAGCGACAACGCCCCCAAGCGGGTGACTTAGTCCCGGTCAGCGAAAGCTCTCCAGGCATTCAATAAAGTTTTTACCACCCAACCAAAGGAGGAGGGGCATACCGTCCTTCCGTACCTTCCCCTGTTCCTTTTTCAAAAGTTGCACTCTAATGTCGCTTTACATAGATTTGTAAACGTCTTTTATTTTTTCTTTCGAACTTCGGTCCCGAACAGGACGAATTCTTTGAATGCCCCAGAATCAGAACCTGCTTTCTCTACAGCTCGGTATCATCCGTGTTCTCGGAGGATGCCGTGCTCTCGCAGCCACCGTTTGTCGAAGATTCAACGCCGTGGGCCAGCTCGGTTTCTTTCTCCACCAACCTGAATGACATCTGCATCATCAAAGCGCGCTTATCGAGCTTCCTCTTGCACCCGACTCCAGGAGAGTCGGAGTCGGGGTGCCACAAACGCATCAGATAGAATTGATCTCTCTTGCTGAATGACTTATCAATCACAGCCCTGTCCTTGGTGGCTAGAGCGAACTCTTGATCCGGCCTCCTGGGCTTGTTCTCAATACCTCATGGGGGCCGACCAGGGCCATCAGAACCCTGGCTGGACTCCTGATCCACTGGCTTCTCTTTCTTGACGCCGTTCATTGGCTGACTGAACTTGCACTTTGTCGTCTCCATCATGGTCTCGCTTTCGTCCTCTAAAAAGCCACCGTTGGGCGCCTGACGGGTGTACTCTTTTCCTTTTCCGCTAACCTGCTGACTCGCAACTTCTAAAAACTCGCGATTCGGGTCGGATAAGTTTGGAGCGTTAACGGCCGTGTCGGAAGAAAGATGGTGGTCTTCTGTCAATTTGTTTTTCCAGACTCTGCTCTTCCCTCCTAGACACGCAACCTCCGTTTCAGCCTCAACGTTAGCTACAGTCAATGCTCTCTCAAGAGATGCTAACTCTATCTTCATCTGCTCCAACTTGTGGTCAATTTCTTCCTTTTCTCATTCCCACTTCTACTGATCACGCTTCATTTTGCGTTCTCGCTCGCGACGCTCGCATTCATTGTCTCCCGCTCACATTTCTCCCTTTCTTTAATTCGCTTAAAATTTTTTACGAGCTCAGCCTAGCCAATGTCAGAGGCTCAAATTAGATCTTTGAGGTGCGAATTTCTTTCACACCACCAACATCCACCTTTAAGTCTTTGCAGAGACATATCAATTCCAGCTGACGAAGCAAAGGGATGATCGTCTTGATCCATGATCGTCTTGAGCTGTTGATATTTTCAAAAACTGCTATAGTAACGCGCAACACATGCTGTGTCAAAGATAGTCACACGAAAAAAGCACCCCTTTTACTAATTAACTCAGCAGATAAACCTGGTGTGTACTCAAAAGAAAAAGCCAGACACTCAACCACAAGTGCGATAAATGGTCCGCGTGGAGTTCACTCCTGTCGCTAGCAACCAGTTGTTGTGTTCGTAAGTGTCCCATCTCAGATGCGGAAACAAGTGTCGGGTCTATGGGTCGATGATTGCGTGGCCTCAAGGAAACAGACCCGGACTGGGATTACTGAATTATAACTTTTATGTAGAGTGAATATACAGGTCCCATGGTCGATTGGTAAATCGTTGACTTTGGGCACCCGGAGAATATATGCTATATAGCCCTACGTGCGCGAGAAAGCCCACCGAGAGAAAGGAGACATCCCCAGGGTTCGAGTGGTGACGTGGTGTCCGATGTGTGGAGGTGGATGATGCAATCGCCTTGAGTTCTTTCAGCGAGGTGCAGATGATGTGACCCGCAGCCGCTCTTGCCACGCTCTTGTGGCGCACGCAAGGTTTCATTGCTCTTGACGCTCGAACTAAAACACAATACCGAAAGTCCAACACGCACACACGCATGCAAGACGGCGTTTCTCCTTGCAAGGGCTGGCGGTCCGAGATCGTCTCGTGACTTCCGGAAGACTTTCTTTTGTGCTTACCGCCCCCAGCGAAGGCCACCACCGGCCGGATGTTTCAAGGCGTGACTCTGTCTAAGAAAGGGTTGCTTTTAATCTCTCACCAATTTCTTCAATGTGTCCGACATTTCGAAGCCGGCTCGACTCCCTCTTGACGGGTGAATGTGTGTGGGCCCAAAGGTAGCAGTATGTCATTGTTGTTTTTTGTGTCTTCTTTCTCTCTTTATTGTTTTCTTCTGTTTTTTTTGTGGCGCATTGTAGCTTGTGTATATAGATGCTTGGAAGCGTTCCGGTTGATCGGTTTTGATTGTTTTTCATATTTTGTATATGCCAAGCTTCTATTAAGAGCCGCTTTCTCCTGTTTCTTTCTCAGTCGAAGAGGGAACTGCTGTCAAAGGCGATGAAGTGGCCGGTCTTCAGAGGATGTTCCGCCAGTGCGTTGCCTTGAACGTCCTTTTTCTTCAGGTTATACCTGGCTTTGCACCACACACAAAAACCGGGCTACATTTTGCAACACACAAAAAGCAGAAGAAAACGATACTGAAGGAATGAAGAAGAAAGCAACGACAGATTTTTACATTTGGGGCTACATACGTGAACAAGGAGCCGAGCCGGCTTTGAAATGTCGGGCACAATGAATAAATTAGTTTGACACTACAAAGTAGCCTTTCTTATTACTTACCTAACCAAGCGGATTTCCGCCAAAATGTTTACAATTTTACTGTGTCTGTGGTCGCTTGCCCGCTCGGGGCCCCAACTCGACAAGAGGTTTGCTGCCCAGGTGAAGGCCAACTCCAAGACGGAGCCACGGAAGTCAGTTTCAACACAGTCTTGTGTTTTACCAGGCTTCCGCAGCGCCAACTCGTTCGCTTCTAGGTCGATGACGGTGGCGTATCCACAGAACAAGTCCATTCGGAGTATAACGCATCTCGCAGAGTCCTGCAGAAGGGCGAACTTCACTTGACACCTATAGCCGTCAATCTTCACCCGGGCGTGTGCGGTGCACCTTCCAACGAGTGTATTAATATATCCTTCGGCGGTGCACATCTCCGGGCCATCCCAGTGTAGTCACTTTCCAGAGGCGTCAAGAAGGTATCCCACCCGAAATGGAGTAGTCTGTTCGGTGCCCGCGAGTGCCAGCGCGTCGTGGCCGTCAATGACAACGTTGAGATTGTTGGCGACCGTTGCGGAAACGTCGCTCCGATGCATGGCGTTGGTCGAGGAAAAGGGGGGGGTGTCGGGCGTTTACTGAGGATTTTTACTTCGTCTGTCTACGGCAACTTTAGCTCCCAGGGTTGCCGCGCTTCATTTTCCCTGCTCGACAAGGGCGACAGGCTTTCACGACGGGGTCGGTGCATCGGCGAAGCTGGACGTCGTGGTGACAGGCAGAGGAAACTGAGGCTGTTGAACGCACACCTCAATATCCTGCGCTCGCTGACCGTAGCTTAGCCGTGGGTGGTTCGGGTGGAAGCCGCGCAGCAGTTTTTGCCTGTTGGGTTTATGACGGTAGATATGATGGGTTTCCCCGCAGAGCTAGCACAGCGGGCGTCATTGGGCCGTCCTCGAAACGTCAGTCTTTCTCGAAGACGGTCGCACCGGGCGGACGTACTGGACATATCCTTCCTGGCGTCGAAGATACTGCGGCATTGGAGGGTCTCGTTTGGGTGGTCACATGACTTAGCGGTTAGTTTGCGGATTTTGTCGGTACATGGCGGCGTAGCTCAACGACGGTTCCTCTGCCGTCGTCGTGTTGATGGGAACTTGAGCTTGGAAGACTGGGTTAACCTCTTATTGGACAATCTCGGCGTGCTATTGTGAGGACCGGCGATCCGGAGTCGAGAGCATCTTGCGGAGCTCTTCCCGAACTTGACGAATGATGTCGCGAATGCCCGGAATGCTAGGGCTGATGTAGCCCGATAAAAAGGAACCCCCGATGTTCGAGTGCCGATGGTAGTGGATGGCACTTGCGTGAAGGGCACGTTCAATGTTGGTGGCTTCCACACCGAAATCTTCGACGGTGAAACAGGGGTTGCGAACACAACCACCGAATAGGTCATCATTTACACCTCACATCAAAATCCGCAACTTCTTTTCGTCGGTGGCTTAAGGGTCGGCGTGAGCCTTCAGGCTCAGAACAATTTCGACGAAACACGTGCTAGTCTCGATTGCGCCCTGGGTCCTCATTCGAAGGTTCTCGGACCTCTGTCGTCGATATTGTTTGGTAAATTTCCATTTAAGTGCATCCTTACAAGCGGTTCGCGAGGTCAAGGAAGTCTCGCGATTCTCAAACCAATATCTGGCAGCCCTTTCAAGCGCGAAGTAAAGACTTTGCATGTGCACGCGCTGTTCGTCCGTTCATCGATTGTGCTGGGAAACTCGCTCATTCGGCTATGGCCAGTCCTGGACGTCTTCATATGGCTCACCATGGAAGGACGGGGGCGTATGAGTATTACAGGTGGGAGATCAACGCGCAAAGTGGTCATCGTCGCGGTCTTCTTATTTAGCCTCTGCGGTAGGGGACGAAATTCCAGGCTTGCCCTTAGGAACGGTACTTTGTTCGGGTTTGACGTATTCGGCAAAGGGTAGCCTCGCGACCAGGGAAGAGCACCTCAACCGGAGGGATACGCTTCACGGGCATTGAATGCAATACCCAGGACCTCCACTAAATTTTCACGAATGACAAATGATCACCCGGCGAATAACTGAAGAAAAGAAATGTTTAAAGGGGCGAACTTGTTCCCAAAACGATATAAGAATATTAACAGGCGTTGTAGGCGAGCGTCGATGTCGGCGTAGTAGCACGATTGAGCGCAGGCGAAGATTTGAGCTCGTAGACCCACGCGGTGCGCATTTTGTTGGCTCATGGTTTTCTCGAGCATTCGAACTAGAATGTTCGGTCTTTGGATGTTTTAAACCAGAACCTGCTGGGACGTCGTGAAAACTATTATTACAGAACAATACTAGGAGTTACGAGGCCCTCAGGAATCAAAATCTGGGCCTCTCTTTGCGAGTCGGGTGCCTTGCCACTCCGCCACACACGCGACAATATATCGCCAATGCTATACAGTCATGTGCGTCTCATTTTTTTATAAAGTAGGTCATCCAAATATGCCACAGTGTTTCTGTTTTTCTTTTCACAAGATTGTATGCCACTATAATTCTTTGACGAAGTAGTGCGGGAAACAATTTTCGATTATGCCGTAAGTCACTTGGCCACGCGGTGCATCGAAATCCCAAATGCAATTCTAGATTTTAGTAGGAGGGTTGACATAAGTGAAATTCGGTGTGTTTATTTAGCTCATATTTATTTATTGCCAAAAAAAGGCAATTCAGGTACCTCAACAGTTGTTCACATTTACCGCTGTGTCCATGCTATTGAGTCTGAAAAAAACGGAACGAATGCCAAAGCCGTCCCAATCTGAGGAGCTAATTTCTGTTTAGACATCACCTTTATATGAACATAGTAGCCTCCTCGCCCTAGCAAACATCTAGAATTATATTTTATGTGCTTGGAAATTCAGGTTTACGTAAAAAAACAGGTTGTATTCTCTAGCAATCAAACACAAGTTTTACGTCAACCGACCGTTGGTCTCTTGTAAGTGTTCCACAAGCAGTTTTGTCTTCCATTTCTCCGCCATATTGTATTAAGAAGTGATATATTTCTTTTTAGAGTTTAAGGTTAAAGTATTACCTATATACGTGCGTGCGCTCGTAAAAGTGAAGTTTTCTTTTTGTAAGTTTTGCTTAATGTTAAGATATCCTGTTATTTTATCTGCCACACTATTGAAAAATTTGAACTGCATGAGAAATTTCTGTGTCCAATTAACACATATGCATCATACAAGATATAGGAACATATAAGAACCATATAAAACCCCAATGAGAATTATATAAGAACTATAAAAGATATATAAGAATATATTGGAGCCATAGAAGAAACTTGTGAGAAGTTTCATATGAGTTTCTTATATTGTATCTTATATTTTCTTAGATATCCTATATAGTTCTTATATGGTTCTTGAATGTTCTTATATATCTTGTATGATTCATACGTGTTTATTGGACACAAGACGTGTCCCATAAAGTAGCTTTTTCACTACAGAACAACTCGATATCATAGAAGATCAGCGGTTTCAATGCCCTAACTGTAGTAATATAACATCTGAAACTGCGTCGTTGTGATATTTAGAGATGTTATTTTTTTGTGAAAAACGATCGCAAGTGTGAGGAAGGGTTGTCCAGCTTAGATTAATGTGTCTGCTGTTATCTAGGCTTAAGTTAAAAGTTCATTCGGTTGTTTTGTCCACAGAGAGATTATCAGTGAAGAGGTCGGTGAGGTTGGTATCGGGTGTATATAAGAAGCGAGCAAAATAAGGTATTTAAGATGCCTATCAGACGTTCCTTTCTTCTTTTCTTTCAATCTGAATGTTTTATTTTGCTATATTTTCGCACTGCTGTTTCAGGTATTAAATTGTGATTAATCAGCACCTGCTGGCTTGCGCACTGTTTTCTTTTTAAATAACAGTTTTCTAACCATCTACACGAGCGTTGATGGTCATTGGTTTGCGATTTTGGACTCTCTGACGGATTAATATTTACGTAAAAAAGAGACATTATTGACATTACAAACCCATTTCCCGTAATAGCAAAAAAATAACCGTTTGCTAAAAAAATTACCTGACATATAAAAACTTCTGCCGCAGTAAGCAAATACTATTAGCGTTTGCCCATCATTTACGTTTTTTTTAACTTCATCATTTTTAATGATAACGTTCTATTGGTAGATAGATTTTGTGCCTGTAATTTTTGGAATAGCCAACTTTAAATATTTAAATATTAAATATAATTTAAAAATTATATTTACGGGGCGTAAACAATTTAGCAATGCTGATCCTCTTATTTAATGGTGGCTATCGTTTAGCGTCAAAGAAATGTTTGGTTAGTTGGTAACTGATGGACAATTTTTAACAAAAGCGTAAGATAGACGGCACGAAGTCATAGAACTAAATAAGAATTTAGAGTCTGTTGCACAAAGTTTGTACATCTATTCAAATATTACAGTTAATTAGAGATGGTGAGAAAAATAGAAAGGGTTGAGTTATTTGCCGAAGGGCCAGAGAATTGTAAGAAGCGAGGCTAAAATGTTATGATTGCGGTTTAGTGATGCCTAGCAATATTTTTTTCCCGCCAATATAGCTATATTTTGAGATGTTTCAGAAATTACAAAAGGCGATAAATTGTGGAACCTTAACACAATATTTTTGATAAATGTCCATGTGCAATTCTTGTCGTATACAATAAAGGTCGCACGGCTTCGCTACCGGAATCTGGAGCAGAAGATTTCACCGACACGTCGACTGGTGGTCCAAACACTGAGGGTGCCCTGGTACTTTCGTCAACTGTTCCAACAATGACCACAGACACTTCCACCAGCACGGCGACTACGACAAAACGTATGTATAATGGTGCCACGTCTAGGATGTCAATCCAGGTTTTGGGTTTCCATTGCGGCACATTTTGATTATGAGCACGTATAAAATTAAAAAAAAAATGTTTTGTTAGGGGGACATTTGCGCGAAATGTTAGCGATCGAGTTTTATGAAATGTGTTACACGCACGCCGAGGCAACGTAATACATGCGTAGTTCAAACTACGTAATCCATAATCATTCAAAGCATAGATAAGTGTAGTGGTTAGCACACCCAACAGTATATTGAGAGAAGAGAGTTAAAATCCCCACGACGATAAATATTTTGCCTTTCGGCGGCTTCACGGGATCAAACACAGTTCTTCATTCATCTGAATATTTTCAATTACATTCCATATCTTTTATACGTAAACATAACTGCCCTGCAGTACGAAATCATATATTTAAGTTATAGTCCAGATAAAAGCAGCATCAAATCAGATCAGATAAGAGCATTAAACAGCATTATGAGAATATCAAAAATATAATACTATGTAGTTTATAAAAACTGATGTAAGTTTTTTGATAACCATTTTTATTTTAGACCAAGATCGTTAATTGGATTAAGATCGTTCTTATACTTATTAACTATTTCCCTATTGTAGGCTCAAATATTGAGAAAAAAAAAACTAGCGAGATTAAGGAAGGGGCTCATCGGGAATCGAACCAAGGAACATGCGATCCGCAGTAAAACGTCTTGTCTAGGCACTATAAGGAGCTCCTAAAAAAGGAGCAAAGAGCTGGGCTAAGCATGACTTAACTGACGTAGACATTCGCCAGCAATAGCACGCTACTGTCTTTGGCGGGTGATGCTTAGTCCATAATATTTTACACACTCAGCAGCGAGTCATACTTTGACCAGTATACCTTGTCCGCAGGGCAAGGAGTCCGTCCGTGCTGTACTTGCCGTAGTCCTGCATATATTGACCGCAGGCGATTGTCTGCGCGCGCATTCAGCACCAAAATGACGAAGCGCAGCTCCCCGCCTGCACTCACGGCGTCAAGGGGGGGGGGGATATCGTCGATTTGTAACGCACCGAGCGACAACGCACCGCTGTGTGATGTCACGACTCAGCACAAAATATCAATAGATAAGTTAGCTGACGCGACGAATATGCTCCACTTATAATTACTTCGGTTAACAAAAGAGGCTTCTCGCAATCCAATAATACTGATAAACTAAAGGAGGTAGATGCGTACTCTGAAAAACCGGAGCCAAGTTACACTTTTTATTTCAGCATCCTGCTCCCCCATTCCTCTTCTAAATGAAATTAAAAAAGTTTTATGAAACTCATCTGATTTTTTAAAAATAATTTCGTATATAAGCATATCTTGTCCATATTAAGTTCTTATAATGATCTTGTTTGCTCTTGTATGATCGTATTTGTCCAGATGCGTTTATTGGACAAAGCAATTTCTTATGCATATATGATATTTGCTACGGATACTAAAGTGACTTGACGTGACGTCGGAGTGTTACTTGACCTGACGTCGGAATGCGTGAGATGCCCGGACATTAATTTGTCTTTACATTTCGAAGAGAAATAGACATTACCGTGTCATGATACTGCGTAACCCAAAACTAACCTACAGATAAACTGAACCCACAAATCTAAGTCCTGGTTTCATATGACTACATCATACGACGCGGCCACGGGACGTGACATCGCAGTCTCAAGTGACGGTATCATGGTGTAATGTCGATTGGGAAAACGCCTGAAAGAATACGATCGGAAAATAAATTTGAATTAAACACGGGATTTGTGAAGCGTCTAACTCGTATTCCACATCAAAATGCTCATTTTCTTTGAAATTTTCAAAGTATACCTAGTACCTTTGTCTACGTAAAATTCCGAAGGAACGCCCACCCTAAATGCAGAGATAAATGGTGAAAAACATGAGGTAGGCTATCTTTAGAGATGCAACAGCAAACACTTATTAAAAAAAATTATTGTTAAACATCCAGGCACCGGCTACTAAACAAGTGACCAGAGAAATGATACCTCAGATCATGGACACCGCTACTTTGTTTTTCACAATGCGATTAACACAGGAGAATTCACTACAAACTCCCGTGTCACGAGAAAGGATACCGCAGGTTTCGGGCACAGCAGATTCGCGTTTCACGGTGCGAAGGACCCGCGTTAACCCGCCGAGAACTCGCATCTCACGGGAATGAATACCGCGATTCGTGGCCGCAGCAGACTCAAGGGTGTCACGGGTGTGCCACTAGAAGGAAAGAAGAAGTGAAGCAAGTGGGCTGGAGGAGGAGAAGCGGTTGGGATTTTTCGAATCGGCAAGGGAACGAGGTCTCGGCGACGCACCGAGCCAGGGAACGAGGTCTCGGCGACGCACCGCGCCAGGGAACGAGCTCTCGGCGACGCACCAAGCAGGGAACACGAGGTCTCGGCGACTCATCGAGCCAACGAACGAGATCTCGGTGATACACCAAGCAAGCCTCGGCTACGCTTCGAGGAACGGGACTCGGCCTGGGACATCGCTCCGCAAGTCCGGCATCCGAGTGCTGAGCACCCAGCCACCAACCACGAGCAAGTGTTCGTGAGTGACTCGACCGGGGACTTAACACTGAGACTGGGACTTACTTGTTGACGGTATACGGAGACATTATTTTTTATATCTAGAACATAGATGTTAAGCGTGATAACGGTTGCTTGGCACTACTAGTTATCTTTTTTTCTTTCCTTTCTTCTTCTTTTGTAAATATATATTCCTTTATTCTCATCCTCCACTGGCCTTCTTTTCTCTACTGACTCCGCGTAAGACCCCGGCGTGACAAAGGGTTATGATGCAATAAACACGCGGAAACCCGCTAAAACTTGCTGATTACGGGAATCGATATCGCTCGCAGATCACGGACAAAAACGCGGGAATCCGCCACGAACTCTTATGCTACGGGTACAAATACCGCAGATCGCGAACGCAGCAGAACCGTATTTTACGATGCAATACCCGCGAGACCGACTCGCGGGGAATTGATATCGAGCGCCCAGATCCTGGACAAAACGAGCGAATCTGATTCAAACCGTATGTCACGAGTACGGATACCGCAGATTGCGGCCGGAGTAGATTCGCATTTCAGTGTGCAACATACATGCGGGAACAACTCGTGTGTTACGGCAGCCGATATTGCGCACGCAGATCGCGGACAAAATGCGGGAACCCGCTATGACCTCGAATGTCAGTCGCGCCGGTTCAGCAAGAGGCGCGGTTAATGCGATTTCTTTCGGGCATCGCGTGACGTCCGACATGAATCGGAGGGTGGGCGATGTTTCGGGATTTCTGCATGCGTTGTGCGCTCGATTTACTAAGCCGACTTTTCTCATTGAGTGACTATTCCTACTTTCATTACCTTATAATACGCGTAATCATAACTTAGGAGTTTCATTTTGTGCCGTGTTGAATACACCCAACACGCGTGTACGTAAAAGACCTTATAAGGCAAATAAAAAAAAAAGACATGTGGACTACTTTGATTAGGCAGTTCGGAGATGAAAGTTAATACATTTTCATGATGTCTCAAACACCCTACAACCGAATTCCTCTCACCAAAGTACGTGAACTATGCTCGTTCGTTGAAAACAATTAAAAAATCATCTTCGTTTTGAAAACCAATAAATGTGTCAAAATGACTGAATCTTTTGATGCGTGCGATCCATTGTCGCCAGAACATGTTAATATGTATCTGGGCCGAGCACGACTCAATGAATATGCATCATTGTTGTAAGAAGTGCCCATTCTCCTATAGTATAAAGGTGCTGTTTAGGTACGCTTATCGTACAGTTAAGAAATTCTGAACAGTCACTCCTGGCTCATGTTGGAAAGGAATGACGCCACTGTGAACTATGAATGTCCTTATGGCCTCAAGCAATTCGCAATCCCGTTACTGAATATTACATACTATTCGATCTAGATTGAGGTGGCAATTTGCCTTGCTTAGTGGCTACATTCGTTTTCTTTTCCCTACAATATCCCCAGTGGATTTAGGAACAATACCTGATTTAAAGAAAATGCTTCGCGGCCTGGATGATGAAGTACTGGTGTAGTGTTACGTTTAGCCAGATACTACGTTCATCTTAAAGGGCAAATAAGAAAGAGAAGAGAGGGTGTGGGCTTAAGGTGATAGAAGGTGTACATATCTAATAAAATTACCTGAGGACATTCTTAATTATGGGAGTAGTAGTCAATGTGTACACTAGCAGTCCAATATTCGATAAATATAAAAACCTGGGATTTTCATATCGAGAACAAACATTTCTGATACAAAACAATGTTTTCGATATCCAACTTAAACTAACAATTAGATACCTAAATAACCTATCCTATCATAACCTTTTCTGACATCAAAAACGTTTGTTTCTCTACTGTGATATGGGCCGCTGTACTTAGGAAGATAGAATACAGAGAAAGAAAGGGTGAGACAAAACGCTTGACTATAACTTTGGCTCAATACTTCCTCCACTTTTTAAGCCTTGACTTTCTGCTTTTTTTGTTTTTAAACCCACATAAAAACATAATTTATATCGTAAAACCTAACTTAACAATTTGAATCACCTGCACTTCACCCGGACATAAAACACCCCAAACGTAATTAAGTCAGGTTTTACGTTATAAGCTATTTTTTTTGTTTTTAAAGAAAAAACAAAGGCCCAGAGTTGAGTTTTAAAAACAGGAGGAAGTATTAAAACACACTTGATGCTCCAGTGGCATGTGTGTCTCCTTTATTATAGATATTTTTTTTCTAATTTCAGGTGACCCTATTATACTTTTATTCACCAACAAGCTCTACAAAAGTCCGTTACTCAGTGTGTTTTTGACATCTAAAAAAATATTTTTCAATCAATGAGTACGACTAATTCCTAGTCGCCGATCAGGCGTCAGGCCACGTGACAACTGCGAATTGTAATATTCTTTCAGAAAATAACCTTTACCAGTTGTCCCTTCGCTGGTAATGAACAAGCGACCTATCGTTCAGAAAGCTAGGGACGCAAAAAGAGGCCAATTCTTTGCTCACGAGAGAGAGATGTTGCGTGGTGAAACCGGGAATGAACTTTCTGTTGTTTGTTTGAAGACAATTTCTTTTGGTCCACCGAACGTGGGATGCTGGTCGCCGTGTTGCTTTTCTCTGTGTCAAAGAGCGCGAACTAAATGCGCAACAGCTACCGGTCGCTCAGAATTGGCTTCAGTGCCAAGGGTGGGTCATCTTATTTAGAGCATTCGAGTGTGCGCATCATGAAGAAAGTATCACAGTGACTTGTTTATTGCGCGTATTCGTCCCTCCGGTTTCAGCAGCATCCAATGAGCAAAAGAGACGCCGTAGAGGTCCCCGTGACTGCAGAAAGTACGCCAACGTGACTCTGCTCACCTTTTCTCAACGTCGTCAGATGTTGCTTGAGCGTTCTTTGTTTTCGCTAATCTTGCTACTGACAGTGTTTATGTGCGGGGTGATGGACCTGCTTTATTTTAATGCGGAAGCATTAACTGTCTCACGGAGGGAGCAGACGTCATCAGTTTGAAGCGAGAAAACGGTACCTAGTTTGCCTGATCCCAAAGGTCCCATTAACTGGCGCGTGGTGACGGGGCTCCCATTGGCCGCTGCGCGCGTCAGTTTCAACGACTGCCGCCAGATGGCGCTGCGTGTTCGTGACGCCAGCCCGTCGATAAAACTATACTGTTTCACCTTATGTTGTACCGCAGGAAAGGCTATAAGCGCGAGCTCCTTGCTCTGGGGATGATCTCGGCGGATAAAGCTCTCGAGCCGTAAGGGCAGGTGTCAACGCTATGAGCCCGCGCTTCTAGCCTTTGCTGCGGTACAATATGAGGTAAAACGGAGTATAACCGCCGCAACCCCATGCCACTATGGGCCCCGCGCCGGTTAAAACAGACACGGTGGCGCGCGCTGAAGGCTTCTGCCCGTCTCGCCGCTGACCAACATGCCGTCGCCTCCATCATCCGCATCGTCGGCGATGCGTCTGCTCGTCTCGCCGCCGACCAGCATGACGCCACCTCTAGCATCCCCACCGTTGGAGGGCCTTCAATACTTTCGCATTCACAACTCATACGAAGTGCTTAGGTGTACCTCGAGCTTTTTATTTGCACTACCGTACACCTTAAAAATGATCCTATCGGCATTGTGAGTACCTGCAAGGATTACTTTTGCAAAAACGAATTCGATTTTCTTATTTGGTCTCACCGCTTTTGTCCGCAGCTGCATGCACCCAAAGTTTCTTTAAGCGTTAGTTTACAGACACTTTGGGCGCCCGGTCTTTTTCTTCGACCAGGTTTCCCACCTTTTATCACAGTTTCGGGTAATCTACATCATGATCAACTTCAACCAGCTCGCCTGCGCACTCAATGTTGTTTCACTGATAATTCCGGAAGCAGGCTCATTTCCCTTTTCCTATGGATCCACAACCTACCCGTAACCAACTAAGTTACTTCTTTAAGCCTTCACAGTGCTGGACAACCTGGAACGCCGTCTAGCTGAACTGGAAGCGAAGTCGCCTTCTTTGGCATTTGCATGAGGAAACGCTACGTCAATTCGGTCTGGTTCAAGCAGCTTTCAACATCGGGGTTCAGTTGGAGCTCTAAAGAGAAGATGATAAAGGTCTACAGAGAAGGAACAACCACAATAATAGAAGAGCTCCGCAGAGCCTGTGATCGCATCTGGACACTCCTCAGAGGCAAGGAATACAGGCACCGCCAAGACTCTCTTCGCTGGAGCTCGCGAAAAAAGGAGCTCTTTTAGTGGCTTTGGTTTGTGAAGCGACAAATTGTTTAAAACAGTTTTAAGAGTACGGAGCCCAGAGAGAGTAGGATTAAACGTACACCAAGTTTGGAGCACGCGACGAACGGATCTAAATGTAGCATAGTTAATCCTTGCTATGTAGGCATCTCAAACAAAGCAAAACAAATATTTAAGCAAAGTCCCAAAGTTTTGTTTGAATGTTAAACCCTCGAGGTTGGATGTTTTTTTTTTGTCGATTGAGAACATTTCGAAAGTGATCAACTTTTACGAGATGGCAGCGTTTATTAATCAGGGAGTTGATAGAATGGAATGTCTTCTAGATAAGTCTTATCTAGCAGAATGGAGGAATGTCTGAGGCGTGCTTTTAGTTAAGAAAGACTTGGAAAGAGGTTCGATTAAAGTGCTGCAGGCAGATAAATCCGGCAAGTTTGCTATAATTCCGTCGACGGTGTTCAAAAGAAAATCGTCTGACGCTTTGAATTTTCTTTTTGTTGAATGGAGAGGATATATTGGCCAAGTGAATAAAAAGTGTTGTCACGGTTTTAGAGGAAGACGGGATAGACGCACTGACAAACAATGTTATGAGTCAAGCCGGAATGATGATAAGTGTAAAGTTTTTTCCCAAAATATCACAATGTAGACAAACCCTTTCGTGTAGCTGTGAACGATAATGGAACGTGGCAGCACACCATCTCGCGATATCTTCAACAAGGGTAATCTTTTGCAGCTTGAAAGAAGTCTTGCCCTTCAGAATTCGAAAGAATTGATAAGTATCCAAGAAGGAATTCATGGAAAGAGATGTTCGGTAGTCTTCATGAATATAAAATACCTATATTATTCGCTAGAGAAGGTTAGTCTAATGCAGACGGTTCGTGATGCTTTGGAATTGAATTTGGTTCATTTTCAATCCAACTTAGGAATAACGGTGGATAGTTTTCTTGCCTTTCTGGATCTGTATCTCCAGGCAACGGTAGTCGAGTGCAATGAACACAAATTTGTACAAAGAGATGGCGTATGTATAGGATCATCGGTTGCTCCAACGCTATCAGAAATCAAACTTAACAACATGGATGCTACCCTAACGGATAAATTCAATTGTATTTCATCGAGTACGGGCTTAGTAAGAAGAGATGTCAATTGATCTGCTCATTTTTCGAAGAGGATGTACTCGATTTGAAGCGGACAGCGAGGGTAGCGGCGCCGGAACTTAAGTTCATTTTTGAAAAGCCGGACAATGATATTCTACAGTTTCTGGACCTATGCATACACGTGGAGGGGATTTATGTTGGGAGTATAAAAAAATGGCCAAAAACCAGTTTTAAATAGGAAAAGTTGCCATGCTAAAAAATAAGAGCAGGTGTAGTCAGATCTTTAATCAGCAACGCACTGGACAAGTCGTGTACCCATTTTATGGGTTGTGCGGTAGAAAGGCAGTGGTCAAGGTTAGAAGATGCAGGCTATGACAGTGTGTTCATAAAAAGACTATTTGAAATTGCAGCAAAAGGCAAAGTGACGAGCAGAAAAGGAAGCGAAAAGGAATTAGCGGTGATTGCGTATTTTCACTTAATTTCGCCTAACCCTTAAGGATGCGGAAAAATACTTTAAACTCCGACTTTAAACTGAACCGTTTGACACCGTTTGAGACGAGTCAAAAAAGTGTCAGAAAGCGCAACGTGATAAGTCGGTTGATTGCAAGGAAGGGGTGGTAATAAAATACCACTGGAATGCGGTTTCAAGTATGTGGGTCAACGGCAAGCTTTGTAAATGAAAGACTGGTAGAGCGCAAAAGAAATGTAAAATTAAGCCCCCCCCAATTCAGAGATTGTTAAACACATTAGTGAGTGCAATGATTGTACGGCACTTTGGTCGCAAATTGATATTGTGCACAAAGAGTGCAACAGCACTAAGAGGCTTTTAAGAGAGACAGTTCGCATCAAATCCATTGGTAATTGTATCAGACATGCTTCGATGCAACTCGGAAGCAGTTCCAAGAAGTTTCATAAATGCAAAAATTTGGTATTTTTTATAGTTGTATGTGGTCGTGCAATGAGTCGTTTTGCGGGCAGGGGTACAGTTGGAGGTTATATCAGTTCTCGTGTAGATAAAGCACAGATCTTTCAGACTCCGGCTGGAAAGGAACTGGGTCGGTGTGTTTGTTTTGTTCAAGGTCCCACGTTTTCAGTTTTGGATTGAGGTCAACGTATACGATTAAGGTGAAGACCAGTTGGGTTGGATTCTATAACAAAGGTTGACTTTGTGACGTCGGTGGTTGGTGATTAGGCTGCGGATATATATAAGGAGATAAACGCAGTAGCTGAGTTTGAGACGTTCTTTTCCTCTGTCTTTTTCTTCGACTAAGTTTCTCAGCTTTTACCACAGCCTCGGGTATTCTACATCACAATGCTAGTTCCTGTCGTTTTTTTCAGTTACAACATAAATGTTCAACTAGCATTTTAAAATGAAAGTTTATAACGTTTGAAACTAGATTTTTGTTGCATAATTCCACTCATTAGGGCGCCTGAAGAGTTGAAGGGCTCAAGGAGTGTGAGAGTCTGAAGGGTCTGAGGGCCTGAAAGGTATGAAGTGCTTAATGGGTTTAAAGTGTGGAAGGGTTTGGACGGCTGAGTGTTTTGATCGGCTGAAGGGTTATGAAGCACGAAGAGAATTCTTTAACAAATCAGCACTGAACTGTTATTTTTAATACGGGAATCTGATTACTTGTTATAAAACGTGAATAGAATATGCGAAAATCTATAGGTTTTCACTCTACACTGTCTATCCTATTTCAATACAATACGTTCCATGGTAAGTCGAAAAAGTCGATCAAAAAGCTATAGCCAGTTTTTAACCTGGATACATTTTTAGAATATATATATATATATATATATATATATATATATATATATATATATATATATATATATATATATATATATATATATCGAGGCTATATATATTTATATATAACATAGACATAGTATTCTTATGAACGTTTTGTAGAAAGTGGTCGAATTATTTGGTAGGAAAACAGTTGTACACTTCACAAACTCATATGTAACCACTACATGCGTCCTAAGGGCACCCGAAACAATAAGTGCATCAAGAGGAAAGGAAAAAAGGCAGATATAGAGGCAAACAAGATGTAGATTAAACGAAATAATGATCCCGCTACACTAGTGGACAAATTTATTGGGCGTTTTAAAGTGGGCGTTTAAAGTTACCCTGTACAATTGACCGCATAGCTACAAACTGTCTTGCAAGTATTTCCCATTGCTGTACCAGCTACACCAAAAACGCCAGCTGATATGTAACTTTTTATCTTGTTGCTGTCCTTTTTTGCTGATTCACCACAAGAAAATAAAGATGCATCAATAAAGTTTCTCACAACTACATAGCTATTAAAAACAGTGCAACAATTGAGATGTGCACCGGAATGCTTTATGCCTGTACCTTTGGGTATTTATGAAGACTGGACTACGTCTAACGTAACGTTCACTTCATGACAGTCTAGTAATTCCATCGCATATAGTCATTTTCTAATTTCTTGCTAAGAACCGATTTTAATGCCTGCTACATAACAACAACGATAGAGTCACAGCTTTCAAAATGAACATACCTGCCTCGGTGTTCGAACAAAGGTCTTTGTATTTTACTGCTTCATTTAAAATTTAAGTTTACCGCTGTGTAGTCATTTTAACTTCAAATTCATAGAGGGATAATAAATATGTAGCTTCAAAATGTGATTTAGAAACTGAATGTTCGGATTTGCGATATCAGCGCAGCACGGCGCATGAATAGGAAGAAAGCAATAAAGGAACGAAACAGGAGAACTGCAACTAGAAGAACAACGCCGCAAGAGGTTGCTGAAATAGTAGTGTTAGACGGCCGCGGAATGTGCTGAGCGGTATTCACACGCGGGTCGACTTCACCAGCAATCCGCGCTGCGAGGTTTCTCTGCAGCTTTCTGTTCCCGCTGCTGCAGTGCGCGGTAGACATGTGTTTAAACAGAAGCAGCTGCGAATCAATCAAATGATCGAAGGCGAAGTCACCCGAGGTACAGATCCTCAAGTTTGTTGCTGTTTCTTGTGTATTTATATTCATGAATATGACATTGCTGGGCAAATTCCACTCGTAAGAGGTGTCCGAAGAGTATCCAGAATCGGTGTGTCGGAGCTGGGACGAAAGGAACGAGCTCGGATAGCGTTTGGATACGAACTAACTTGTTTAATATATCGCGTTGTAGAGACATCTCTACCTTGTAGTCATCATCTGTGTGGCCTGAGCAGGCCGTGAGTGTCGCTACAAGGCTGACTCCGGTAGAGTTGAAGGCACTATGAGAGTTAATGTAATGCGGTTCGAACTAGATGTACGCAGCGAAGGGGCAGACGGAGCGGCGCGGCAAGTGTTTCAGTAGATCTGATGAATAGGTTCTGCTTAGATTCGCCATCTTGACGCCGTCGGCTGTGTCGACGTCACGAGAGCCGTTGATATCGACTGTTAATGTCTTGGCTCGGCAGTGAAGCAGTGGGAATTTCACAAGTAACACCAAATGTCGTCTTCAGACACCACGTCATTTCCCATAAACTAGCGTCTGCCCAAGTAACAAATATGTGCAATGCACATCAGCGAAAATACATTTTTGTTTTACCATAAGTACAAAGGAGCCTAAACGAGAAGCCCACGAATATTTCCTCAAGTTACAGCTGAAATCAACTAGTTCGCACGCTCAACAAGTATGTTTAAGGACAAAGGTCAACCTTACGGTGAATCCTAAGGCAGCTCGAATGCTTGCCAAATGCCAACAATTTTAATGCAAAACAAGCTAATAGCACAATCTTCATGAAATGACGTCAAAGGTATAAGTTAGTTTTACATTTTCGGACTGCGTAGCTCGCAAACTTGGAAAAAAGCTTGAGGTCCTCTCGGAAGATGTTAAATGTAGTCTGTATAATATCAATATTCTAAAAAATGTTTCCAAACATTCCGTTCTTACAGAGTTAGTTTGAGCAATTCGAATATTATATAACTGATTACACACTGTGACTTTGTCATCAAGTGATAACTGATAAGTAAAATCCGCTTTTCTTCTTTTTCAGGGGTACCAATGGTTTGGAAACCAATCATCTGCTCCTACTCGATTCGGCTCTCACCCCACAAAAAGCCAACGCAGCCTGGCGTATGCGACTACATTTTTATGGACAGTCTCTATCTTAAAGAAACCCATGTAACCATTTTTGACATTCAATACCATGGAATTCAGTGGTTCCTGGCGGTCATCAAATACTATTTGAGACAAAGGAGGAGCAAGACGGAATTTGGGCTTTTTATAAACTATCAGTAAGTTACGAGTCATTCGTTTTAAATTTGCACAAATGTTCTTGAAATGCCCCAACGCAATAAGTTATAGTGAAAACACTGCCTGCCAGAAACTCGATATCTATATCATTAAACTGTCCAAGTATGAACATAGATTTTTTTCGTATCAGCCCAAATGACATTAAAAACGAAAAACAATGATTGGCAAGGAAGGTATATTGAGGTCAGTAATTACCGTTTTTTGACAATCAAGTATATCATAGAACCAGTGAGACTCCCTAATGTCTTTTTAGTAATGCGTTTGACACGTCAGAATTCAAAATTGAGGTTGGTGCAAACCGAAGCGCAGCATAGCTGTTTGGGGCTGGCATCCGTAAAAATCTTACCTATGCATGACGTCAAAGTAACCGTTTACGTCTTCCGGTTGTGGTGGTAATAAAATCAAATGATTCGGGATTCCGAAACGTTGGTTGTTAGAGAAGCAAACATCGCATTTATATAACATGGTAATTAAATAGTGCTGAAGATATCAGAATATATTAACATTCACTAGACAAGTTGAGTCGAATCTCCTGCTCAGGAGTACTTGCACTTACCAAGATGCCACTGGAGCCACATTAGATGGTGAGCCTGAAGATCCCACAGAAAGGGCTCGGTGTAGGTAGCGGGTGCAAGGCATCTTTGTTGGTGCCCCAACAAACGATCGGACGCTCTTTGGGGGATACTACACGGCTGCTGGGACCACCGACGTTGGTATGCTCCTTTTAACGAGCATTCTTACAGATTCTGCCACAAGCTTAAGTTTACGCTTGCCTCCGCAGCGGAGCCTCCTGTTCTTTAGCGGTTAATCACTATCACCACAACTACCCGCTTTCAAGACAATTGTTTACAATTGATTTCAAAAGTAATAAAAGCGCCGTGTATCTGCCTTATTAAAGAACAATTGTTACAAATGTTACCATAAACACAAGACGTACCATGACTGTCAAACAATCAAAAAAAACACCCGTAAGCCGGCTTGTAAATTTTAGGCTGCTCGAATAATCAGCCCTAAAGTAGTGACCATCCTAATAAGCAGGACATCTTTTTTAGTTTTGATGGATTTGTTCCTAAAAAATCGTGGAAGCTACAAAACTGCAGCCTGTTTGGCGTCAGCTATACGACAAGTAGGAGATATTTGGCTATGTGTCATCATAAGTCGGATTACTAACTAATTTAGTATAACATTTTAATTAGCAAAATATTCATGGATTTCAATAAGAAGTTGATGAGCGTGATCGAACACCACAAAATCAGCAATTAAAATATATAAAAAGAAGATCCTAAAGTACGCGAGAAACACGGTGGCTTCTAATGTTGACACTGGTGAGCAGGAGCAAGGCTACCGGTTCGACAATGCGTCGCGCAGTTTTTTTTTTCTTAACTGCGTTTTCTAACAGGCAGGTATGTGCTTGTTTTGTCATGGGGTAACTTTAGGGTACTGCTGCGCTTTCCACGAGCTCGATATGCTTCTATAATTACTGACTTCGCGTATGGCAATACGCTCAACGAGTTTCTAAGACTATTCAGGTAAAAATGTTTCAAAATGAAATGGTAATGACCAAGTTTGTTTAAATACTTTACATATCGTGAGCATTATCTCCTTATTATATCTCCTCCTGGCCATATAACTCGCCTGCATAGACTGCATTAGTGTTCATTTCCTTGCTTTTTTTTCTTTTCTTTTTTATTTGGAAATCATAAAATGTACATTCTGTATGTGACCTTAAAATCATACTTTCTGAGTTGCATATTTTACATCCGCACGCGACTGTTCTGCTGCTTGGATGAGTAAATTTAGTTAGATGGATAATGATCATCCTGAACTTTGAAGAGTTTGCGAAATAAAAATCGATGAATATTTCATGGCTAGTTGTTTGCTCTTTATTTTATGTTACCAGATTTGGCGACATTCTCAGAAAGCTTCGAGGAACAACTTGCGTCGAAAATCCGTCAAACGTAGCTGCAGGTTCCTGTTGTTTTTTGCAGGGCATCCATGTAACCTCAATGGAGCCCGACGACTCGTCTCGCTCTGAGGTACCTCTCGGGTCGTTGTGCGCAGTGTCGGTTACATGCCGTGACGCTCATGAACCACAACAGAGCTGCGACCCGAAGATGATGGGTCGAGAAGCTAGCAAATATCAGAGCTTTTTGGAGTTTTAGTCGAATCATAAGCCTCCGTATAGTCAGCTCATTGGGGATCCTTGACCTTTAGGATTCACAACTTTTGGGCAATCAATATCCAGCAACGATGTGCCGGTATTCGGTATATAAAACAAAGCACAATCCTGGTTGAAGGCTCCTGGCACATAACAGTTGCGTTGAACGCTACAAGAATTTTTATACGCTGCCGGCAATAGTTGAGCAGTGCCACCAATGGTGGGATGATTCATCCGTGTTGTTTGTTTTTAAATCCGTTTTAACGATTTTTTTGTCGATTGCACTTAAATATAATAATTTTGGTGGAACTCAGCCTGGTTCGGTGAGTAATATTAAAGGGTACTTGTAGACTCTAGCAAATTTCTTCTAAGTCACCGACGTTTCGATGTTGGCTCGGCTCTTTGTTCACGGCTATTTGGGCCCAATGGTCGTAATCTCTCATTGTTTTCTTCTTCTTCAGAATATTATATTCTTCTTCTGTTTTGCGTTTAACGCATCCTAGCACGTGTATATAGCTGCTTGTAAACGTTCCGGTGGATCGTTTTAGAGTGTTTTTTTTGTATTTTGTATATGCAAAGATTCTAATTAGAGCAGCTGTCTCCAGTTTCTTTCTCTGTCGAGTTTGGAACTGCTGTCAAAGGCGATGACGTGGCCTTTCATCCGTGCAAGTTATGCCAGTTCGTTAGCCTATATGTCTTTCTTCTCCAGGTCACATTTATGTCTGCGGAGACGTTTGGAAAGTTCTTCGTTCACTCACATACAAGGTGTCGCATTCAGCACAAAGGACGATCCTTTGGGCGACGAACCTTCAGAAGAAGAAAATGGGTCGGGGTTGATACACATTGAAGAAATGTGTAAGGGTCTACAAAGTAATCTTTCTTATTTGCGCACAGGAATGTAAATTTCGTTCCGGGCAAGCGTAGATACATGGTAGAACTTTTTACTTGATCCTCAGCTTCCCAAAATATTTCGTTGTTTCGCACGTGACATTGGCGTCCGAAGCATCGGTGCCTGCTGGGATACACGCGATGGAAGTGACCAATCCGGTTGCAACCCTTGCATGCATTTTTCTCGTGGTTGACACGTGTCTTATTTCTGACAGTGGTTCATCCCAGATCTAAAATTACCAAATAATTCAATGTCGCGATAGGTAGTTTCTCGCCACTTAGTCGTTCACGCTTCAAAAGCTAGGCGTGGCGGTCCGAACGCAGTGCACTTAGCCGATTAGTGGTCCTTATACCTCGTTTTGTGATAGTCAGCTGTACTTGCGGCAAAAGGGATGCACTCACGTGACTCTTGCTGGAATTACGCGCGGTGTCGCTCACCAGGAGAGGGATGAACGATCCTGCGCTTTGATTGACGGGAGGACGAAGCTCAGCGTGAAGATCGTTAACTGTGGTCTGCGGTTTAAGCGGCGTGCGTGACGTTTATCTGAGTTGATTTGTCGTGGTAATGGTTATCGCTTTGGCTTTGGCCTTGCCCCTGTTGTTGTTCAGGACGATTTGCACAGCTTGCTCGAAGGCACTAGCACTCATTTCGGCGTGTAAGTGGTGGGACAATTGGATGTGCACGGCCTTCGTTACTCGAATTGTACTAGACAGCACTCCAGCCGTGAACTGTCCCTCGACGTTTTCGGCCTGTTAAGTACCGAATCGGCCGGAACTGTTAAGTCACGAAGGGAAGTCAAGTAATCCAAGAAGAATTCTTCGGGTTGTTGATAGCGCCACCGGAACCGATGTCGCTCCAGGCCGACGCCACAGGAACATTGAAGTGCACTCTGAAGGCGTCAACAGCCTCTCGATAGACATATCTTGTCGGAGGTCGAAAGTCACTGCCACTGACGTCGTTGCTGGCGACGGCACAGTGACAGCGCGGAGGAAGGAAGGGTGTCAGAGACACGTTAGTCCTGCACACCCGGACAGTAGCGGAGCAGGTATTGGCGACATTCCGAAAGCATTGAATAGGCACCATATTCAGTAATGTAGCATTTGAGCAGCGAAATTCATTGCTCCAAGGGAACTCCTGGAGCCTGGTTTCTTCAAGACGTCTTGAGGCGGCTTGAATCGCAGTCCTGCTATCCCCATTGCCAAAACAAATGTCGAGTCTGGAGGGCCAGAATAGAACGAACATATCTAAGCGCGGCTGATAGGAAGTTTATCGTTTTAATCTTAGTAAGCAAGATTGAAAAAAGCAAGTAAGCCAGAACGTAAAAAGAAAACAAAAAAGACACAAGAAAAAGTAACCGAAAAGTAATTGTGCAAAAAAAAAACATGTAAATATTTTACATGGTTCTGAGGGACTCTGGCTACCACGTGCTTGGGCGCCGTCCAATGACAAGTGTCGCACGATTTACGAAATTGTGTCAGATCTATCATTTCGGGCCATTAGAGCGCTTCGTGGATGCGATCGATGTTTTTCTTTGTTATAATTTATTTACGCTATAGCTTCGATATGAATGATCGAGACTCTTTTGGAACGATCAGCTGTTCCTACTTCTTGGGATGAAGATTTGGACCTCCTCTCCAGGGTTTGGTAGTGTCACACAGACTCAGACACATGTTATTTGCCGCGTAACATGTCTGTTCTGTCACTTTTGCCTCTAAAACCCCAGTCTCAGGGTAAACAGAAATGGTGCTTCCACCAGCCTACTATAACAATTTATTGTTGCATGTTTCTTCTTTTGTTTTAAACGCCTGGATTGCTGTCAGCAACTCCTGAGGTGTCGAGTGTCATGTCTGGTATAGCTCCGAATTTCTTACCTACAGGTTACATTTCCCGCGCTCCTGTACATTCGCTTTCCTTTTCACAGTCATCATGTCCGTGTTCATTTTTCTTGTCGCTTAGTTTACGCTACTCGGCACGCTTACTTTTTTCTGCAGGTCACCCATACCTCCTTGGTCTTCTCTCCGGGTCCCGTTTTTTCACGAGAATTATCGATTCTTCTCGCTCCTTTAACGTTTCCGCGCTCTAAATCATTCAAAGGTATATACATTGCACTCGCTTTTCATACTTCCCCTGAAATACGGCGTCATGACGTTAAAAGGATGGTGAACCGAAATTTGGATTAAAAAAAACAATGCAGGATATGTAGGCGGGACGCTACAATCCCTACAACACTACTCGTAAGGCAATATCCCGAATAGACGGCCGTATTTTTGAAAAAAGAAAATGAAAGCCGTTTACAACTTCCTTTAACGCCGAATTAGAGCACAGCTCTTGAGGAGGAGCGGAAGGCAGGGGGGGGGGTTCACGTGACCTCGGGGAGGAGGGGCGGGGTGTCACGTGGCCTGAAGGTCACGTGACCTCGAGGGGTGGGGGGCGGAGAAAATTTTCCGCTAAATTTAGTTGGTAAAATTTTCCGCCCGATTTAGCGGGGAAATTTTCCTTTAAATTTAGCGGGGAAACTTTTCCGCTAAATATAGCGAGAAAATTTTACGCTAGATTTAGCGGGGAAAATTTTCCGCTAGACATAGCGGGAAAATATTCCGCTAGATTTACCGGGAAAAAGTTTCCGCTAAATTTAGCGGGGAACATGATTTGGCGGGAAAATTTTTCTGCTAAATTTAGCGGGGAAATTTACCCATCATGCACCGCGCGGTTACGCCGACGCCGACGGCGACGGCGACGCCGCTCAAGCCGGAAACGGGCGCCTAAGATCTGCGCACTAAAAAAAAGATCAAGATTGAACCAGGCCGACGAGGCCCGTGACGTGCAGATACGTAGTTTCCTACTCTCTTCGCTTCGCTCCCTCAAGACCTCGAGGCAGAGAAGACACAAGGCTGTTCCCTCTCCTTCTCCGAGAAACATGACGTGAATATTTCTGTCAAATGCGCCTCCTTTTCTTGAAGGACACGCTCATCCGTTCGAGATATCACTGTATGAGTGATGTTTTTGTGTTTGTAGCATCCCGTTGCACGCTTTTGCCGCGTGTTTTGTGGAATCCAGATTTCGGTTCAGCATCCCTTTAATAGACCAATCCCGAAAAGTCCGGCACGCTCAATTGAGGGCCTTCAGACTTTTCTCCGGGGCATCACTCAGCTGCAGGGATTACCGATTTCGGGATGCTGCTTTCACCGATTCACATTCTGGCTTGTGCCACGAGCGTGCATGTACCCTCGTTTTGGCTGCAGCGTATTTTCTTGTTTCACGGATGATCTACGACATTGCACCGGTAGATGCATTCCGAGTTAGCCATATCAGATCGCTCCGTAGGTTGTTGTCCACAAGAAGTAACAGTGTGTGAAGCTTAAATCTTTCCCTGAGATAACCATACACATGGGTTATTTTAGACAAAGGTGAACAGAGGGGGTACTGCAGAAAAGTTTACCTCACGTAATATTTTATACACATTTTTCCTATGTCCAGTATAAACGAATCCACAAACATTTATGACAATAATTGTTTTCGTTGCAGAAGTGTTTGTATTCGATGAAATGGAGGACCTTTGAATTTAGGCAAATCGCCAATGTCGTCACGTTTAGTAGAAAACTTTAAGTAACATAAGATTGTATGTAAGTAAAACAAAAATGATACAGCGAAAAAAATATTTTTTTTCACATATTTTCTTTCTATAAATGCTAATATAACATTTGTGATCATTTCAGACATATTACTTGCTAGCTATTTAAATATTGAAGTTACTCTTCGATAGATTACAAAACTAGTGCACAAATCTTTTGAAAGAAATGAGAATTGTATTGTACAGCTGCTCAAATATGCATGATCATCAGCAGAAAAAACGGATATTACAAAAATGCCAAATATAAAAACCGAATGTTTCGTCACTTGTTTTACATTTGTTATTCGTTGGTGCTTAGTAAAACATGCCTTATTATATGATTTATGATGACATTTATGATCCTCTACACAACCTTGTTTTTGAAGTCTTGACGGACAGTGCCCAACCCTTGAAACTGCTCAGACTTCCAGTTGTATAAAATCTGCTCCTTTCGTACACATGTGCTCGAAATGGAATAATTGAAACTGGAATATTTATTGCACTGATAGTTGCATAAAGCTACATAACTTAAGTTAAAACAACCTTAATTGAGTAACTATTATTTTACTTCATATTAAGGGCCCGCAAACGTTCTGGCTAATGGGACGGATTCGGGTGCTGTACCAGTCTCTTGAGACAGAAAATACACACGTCAATATAAATAAACAAGTCTCAATGAGCGTTTATATCAAAATATGTTATCTTGAATAACATTCAAAGAATAAATGCTAGCTACAAATATAGTATGTAAATCCAATATGTCGCTAATTGTGATATTACAAAATATCACAACTACAGCTGGTATAAATCAACGCGTATAAGAATTTCGGCATAATTGTAGATGTGATGATTTCGATATGCGGAGGTTATTGCAAAGGACACAAGGCGCAATATATATCTAAACAAAATTTAATTTGTTTTCATAGTTACATAGGCGGAATCGGGTAACTACGAATAATAATGGTGGCGATGACACTCTACCATACCTAGCATGGCAACAAAACACGCGCTTCGGCGCAATTCTTTTTCTCGAGCGTTCTGGTACTTTTGTTAGCGCGTTGAAGCGCGTCACCGTGCCGTTTTCTTAAGCGCGTATACTGCGCGCGTTGGTATCGAGGAGCCGTGAGCGTGACGTCACTGGATAGACCGCGGTGATCCATGGAGTTATTACAATAAACGCTAGAGGCTCAGCTGGCGCTAGTGTGCTGTTGCATTTTAGCAGACAGCAAGCAGTCAGAAATTGACTTCCGGTAATGCATTTCTATGGGAAAAAGCGAGTGCATTTTCTCTCTGCACTCGATTATAAGAGCAAATATCGCGAATAATTTATACGCACCAGGCACCTTGGAACATTTCTCAGTCACGCTGACGAAATAATTGGTCAGTTACGGCGTTTTTCTTCCAAATTCATCGCATTAAAAACGGTGCTAAAACGGCTTCGTACGTTTATGTTTGTGCACTGTCGGACACTGTTAGCGCGAACACGGCAACGAACGAAGGACATGTGGAAAACCAAGAGAGACGGACTACGCAGTAACGCTAGATAAGTAACTCCTTGTGCACGCAGACGATCAAAATAAATTGAAAGCCACGTAATATAGTCAGATTTGCGATAAATAAGTACTGGTTTATTCTTTCTGCTCATGAATATGTGCGAAGATGCTTGTTCTGGGTTCAAATCACCACCCGCACGCTCCAAATCTTTGAAAATGGGGGAGCCAGAGAGCAGGTGCCTGATAAGAACTGCCCGACATAGGAAATAATTAAACGACACACCTTTCGTAGCTCACGTGCTTTATTTTTGCGTTCGAATGTTTCTTTGACCAATCGTAAAGATGCACGACGGAGTCATTTTGATACAATGACAGGACGGGCATATTAGCAATATATAAGCACCACCGAAATGCTAGCAAACCTTGAACACACTCTACATTCCTTTCGATCGTTAGTTTGCTTAGAATCGTCGCTCGTTTTCACATACCTTCCTTGAGACAGAGGTTTGGGGCTGAAATAGAGCGAAGTTTAACATCGTTCAGTGATAAAGAAAAATGCTGTAACTAAACCAATTACACTTTCACAATACCAATAAAGTAGGGTGTGCGAATATTCGAAATTTCGAATACGAATCGAATATTTTCCTTATTCGAAACGTATCCGATTCGAAAATTGCATATTCGGAAGTTCCCGAAATTCGGCGAAAGCCGAATATTCGGGAAAAACGGCGAATATTCGCACAAACTGCGAATAATCGAGCAAGTAACGAATAATCTGCCTGCCACGCATTCCCCCTATGAATATGTTTATTCATTGAGGAAGGCGTATGATGAATGCGTTATCGGTCTGCTCCGATTCTATTTGTCCGATGGCAGCAAGACAGGATCAGTTTAAGTTTTTTTTCACCAAGCCCTTTGTTAGTGGCAATTACATCACATATAGCAATATGTGATGTGATTGTGCGTTCTATAAATTGATACAATCCAATGAACCTCGAGAATGAAATATAAATATAAAATATTTCTCGAAAGTGTTATCTAATAGAAATGTTTCAGAAGTAAGAAAACCGAAAAATCTAGGTGCAAGTAGAACATTGCATCACCATTGATAAAAACTCCTGCCACTCCCGCGCACTCAAAACTTGGAATGTTTCCTCTCGAGGTCGGACTTGGTCGACCTCGAACCTGCCCAGGTTCGAGTACAAACCAAGTTCGACTTTTTCGAACCTTCAACGAGATGTTCGACCAAGGTTCGACTGAAGTTCGACTTTTGTGTGCATGCGCGAAAATTAAAAGCTAGGTTGACTCGATTTGGCGGATGAAAAGTGCAGTATTGGTTGGGTATATTGGCATCACTGGTTAACATTAATAACTAATGAAAGCGTTAAAAGCGCATATTTTCGCTTTTATATGGTGTAAACATTGGAAACCATTTGATTAAATATAAAATAAAGTACTTTCTAAATTATTTGTTTTAAAATTCGAAATATTCGTGTAGCAGCGGGGCGATTTGTCCATAAGTCGAACTTCTTCGAATTTTAGTGAAATTTCGCAGACTTCCCGTGTGAAAAGGTCTTTCTACTGGGGAAAATGTTGTCACGTTGAGCAGTTAATTTTCATACACGATAATTTGTAACGAGTGCATGACTAGAGGTATCTTTTAGCCTGCTGCACCACAGTAAAATGCAGTTGCATTGATTTATTTCTAAAAGGCAATAAAACCTGCTGTTACCTCTTGTTTGGCCATTTTTTAATATTAAACACATATTCGATATTCGATTCGATATTCGAAGCCTGTTTCTTGTCTTATTCGGATTCGATTCGTATTCGAAAATTTCAATATTCGCACACCCCTACAATAAAGGTACATACTATCCGGTACAACCGAAATGACAAAAGTTATTCGTGTTATTTTCCGGCGAAGAGACAAAATTCAAGCGCGTTTTCCGATAGGAATACACAGGGAGGCTGGAAATTTAGACTGCATGCTGTCTGCTTCAATTTGCAACCGGATGTCTCGTAGACACTAGCGCCAGCTGAGCCTCTAGCGTTTATTGTAATAACTCGATGCGGTGATCCGCGGGACGGCAAAAATTCCTCGGAGGGGGCCGGGGTTAAAAGACCGCTGCTTCATATTCTACAAATGTGCAATATCACGAACAGTATGCGCGGGAAAACCGGAGCGCGTGCCACTCCTTCGGCCCAACACTTCTGCGACTCTCGCGCCTGTTGTCTGCTAAAGCGGCTACGACCGGTCACTACAGAAAGCGCCGGAGAAATATATTCAGAAAAGACAAAGGATAAACGACCCGCGTTTAGCAGAAGACAGGGATGAAACGCGTTCGATGTGGAAGCTTCTGAACCACAAAGGAAATATTATCATACGCTGAGAGCGATTCAGTTCACTCTAACCACCGTTTATGAATGCTCAGGGACCGAAAAGCGAGTGCTCGTCTTTATGATGATCAGTACAGAGCTTTTTATCTGCAAAACGCGCACACGTATATAATATAACTAAAATCACTATTATAAACAAATGGTATATTAACTGACACCCCATCTGCATATTCTGTATTTTTCGTCAATTTACATTGTGGTGCTTGCGAATGTTAATTGAAATACAAACCAGTCTACAAATATTCGTTCGTTTTCTGCATTTTTATTTCCGCTTGTCATCGGAAAACAAAAGGTGTCGGCCAAAAAACTGCACCGATAAAAATTCCAGAACAAGTAAGGTGGAGTCAAAATAGGAGCGTATTTCAATGGAAGATGCACAATTTTTCTTCGACAAACGCACGTTAAATATAGCAAAATGTTGCAACCATTGGTTGCGAAAGAGCTTCACAAATGCCAGTCAACCACCAGAGAAAATGCAGATTTGCAGGGCCATTTTGATCTGAGTGGCAGGTGACAATTGGGGAGAACAGCGACGGCGGAAACAGCAGCGGGGTTATTATGCACTAATACTGCTTGGATATGGGTTAGTTTGTTATACATTTTTATGGTATGCTGAGCTGCGTAGAAGCAAGACAAACGCACTGGATTTGATTACAAATAAAACAGGATACAAGAAGAACAACAGACATTATTAGAGCAGTACCACGGTGGCGCAGACTAACAACTTTGTAATTTCATTCACCTCTTTCTCCAACCACTCCGTATTTTGAAAACTTATTGTGACTGGAAAGTGACAATGTTTGGTGCCTCGCATTTTCATGCTTCCAGTCTCGATGGTGCTCGCAGTAACGGCCATTGACAGATGAGCTTGATGGTGAGCATGTCTGCGCTGCGTTTGCATAGGAGCTGGTGTCTGCTCCGACATGCTGTGATAGCTCTTTACTAGCTGTACTTCTTGTCTCAAAGCTATTGATGGTTGACTGACGCACGTTCCGTGTTGTCCTCAGACCATATGTAAAGCCTCAATGATTTTGTTTTTGTCCTATGCTTAGATATGGCTAAGATAGAAGTGGCTCCAAGCAGAACTTCGCAGCTGCATTTAGCACAATGCGCGTTAGGTGGCTTGGTGCTTGCAGTTGTCCGCATGCATGTTTGTGTTCTCAGACTCTTTAGTTTACATATCTTCCAGTTTGTGCGATTAAGAATTCGCCACTATCTTTGGTATATTGTATATTGTTATGTACGGCATAACATGTCAAAAGAAGAAGACGTGCCTTGTCTTCTTCTGCCATAATCAA